>CAUYON010129646.1:0-19958 GCA_963573935.1 Arctocebus calabarensis | reverse complement strand
ATAGTGATCAAGGAAATGCCATGAAGGATATCTGTAACAGTATGATCAAAATATTTCTGAATGTATATGAATCGTGCCCTGTGATTGCACCAATGTACATAATTATGATTCAATAAAATTATTAAAAAAAAAAAAGATTTGAATCATCAGGTGATGATGTAAGGCCATACATCAGCCACTGGCACTAGAAGGATGGATGGTCATCATATTGGAGTAGTGGCTTTGAAAGAAGTAGAGAAGGAAGAAATCGGGAGCATAGCTTTTGGATACACGCCAGGTGAGATACATTTTATAGATCCTGGTGGAGAAATTAAGCACAAAATCTGGTGCATGGATTTGAATTTCAAAAGAGAAATTTGGAACAGAGATATACATTTGATGGTCAGGAACAGATAAATGGTAATCAGACCTGTGAGTCTAGATGAGAACAAGAAGAGGAGGATCCAGAGAAAGTGAGTATAGAAAAAGAAATCTAGCATTTGAGAAATTTTACTTGTTGGGGAGATAAAAGAGGACTGTCAAAGGACGCTGAGATCAGGAGGACCGTGAAACAGAAAAAAATCATGAGTTTTTAATGTCCTATCGGCCAAGGGAAGAAAGGGTTAAAACTGCATTAATTGATTTACTGCATTAAATTCTGATGATAGGGTAAGTACAGGAGAAATGTTGAATTTAGTCAGATGGCCAATGCTGACATTTACAGAAGCAATCGTGTGTGTATAAACATTACAGCAATGGCTGGTGAGATGATAAGCAACAGAGAGGTTTTATGGATTCTGCTTAAGGTAAGAGTCATTATTGCAAATTTTTAGGCATAGGGAATAATCAAGTAGATAAGGGAAAATAATAGTGAAGAAGGGAAGAATTATTGAAAAGATATTCTAAGTAATAAAGGATGAGATTAATACACAAGTGGAGGGGTTGATTCAAAAAAGAAGCACAAATAGTTATTCCATTTTAACAGAAGGTTGGGAAAAATATGTGGCAAAGATGCAGGTAGTTGGAAGTTCTTTTCTCAGTATCTATTTTCTCAGTGAAATTGAACACAAAGCAAACACTAAGAAAGAGAAGGTGTTGGATGTTTAAGGAAAGAAAAGAAGGTATGAACTTCATGAAGGTATAATCATGGGGAGAGTGAGTGGATAGAGAAATGTACTTAGAATTTCTGGACAGATGTTAAGAGTCTGCCTAAAAATACTGGTCTAGGCAAGGTTGCTTATCCAGCCATATTCAGGTTTGAAGTTTAGGCAAAGTGTGGTAATACAGACGCAATCAAGGTCAGGATTTTGTTCAGTGAGTATATAAAATGATAAATGTGCAAGCCAATTGAAAGTGCATGTGAGAGAGTTATTACAATGCTGGGCCAGGTCAACAGTCAAAACAAGGACATGGGGTGGGGAGAGGAAATGAAAAACATTGATTAGGAGATAGGGCCAAAAGACTGAAGGTCTTAGCAGGATGGTAACTTTATTATCATCAGATGCTTTAAGGAACCGATTGGAAAGGTAAGAGGTGACGGTGAACATGTAGGGTTCCTGAAATTTAGACTATAGAAGGATAGCATTTACAGGTAATAACTAATCCTAGGATATGATCATGGTAGTGAGTGGTTAGTATGATTATTCAATCAGAGAAAGTCAAGAAATGAAAATCCAAGATAATGGAAATAACATCTAAATGGCCATCAAAATCATCAAAAGTTACGGTGCACATATCTGAATTCCAGTGCCAGATGCTAAGCATCACTACACTGCTACCACACAAACACAAACTTCTCAACTTGCAACCAGCTCACTAAGAAGCTGCAGCCTCCTACCTGGTATGGGCACAGTTTGTAGTTGGGCAAGCAAGCCCACTTGGCACAGGGCGTCTTGATTTGTGTTAACATTCTAACACACTAATTTTAATCTTCCTAATACCCCTTATGTCTATTTATGACATAAATCAAATCCCGCTCAGAACTAAGTTGCTGCTGCTCTTTTTCCCCCTTGCCTCCTCTCCTGCTGGGTGTATTTATGTTATGCTGTGTTGTGTTGCTACCTTGGCTGCAAATTTATCTTAGCTTCGACTTTTACTGCTGATTTAGCAAACATTTTATATTCTGCAATGAACTGTAAACACTTTTTCTTCTGGCAGATCCATTATGACAAGTGTTATCAACTCTTCACTGCAGATTGTATCTCTACTAGTGAGCTGCTCTGTACATCAATTTTACTATGCACAGAAAATGACGCTGGTAATACTGCACCTGTCTAAGTTCGTCCGGGACAATCAGTAAGTTCTGCAACACGAGGCACCTGTAGACCTAGTTTTATTACATCTGTTTCTGGTTTATACAACATGTGAGTGGGAATCGAAATTTTAAGAGGAGTCAAATGAGCTGAAAGTAACTTATGAACCCCGATTTATTCCCACTTAAAAGTTTGGCTGCATATAAAGATACAAAATATTTTAAAGCAGCTGATAAAGTTATCCATTTCCTGTCAGGTCTAAAATGTCCATCATATATCTCCATTAAACCCAGGTTGTATCTGAGAGTAAGTGCTTAATCCCTAAGAAGAATCTTCTTGTTGCCATTACTCTTGCTAGCTTTGGGCCATGGGAGTCTTATTTACTGGCAGCTTTTAATGATTTAGAATATCAATATTCCACCAGAAACCTCAATGAAGCTGTAGGAAGAAAGGAAACCACGTTTCATGAGATGAAATGTCTCTTTCCAAAATTTGTATGTTGAAGTCCTCACCCCCAGTTCCTCAAAATGTGACTCTATTTGGACGTATAATCTCTAAAGACTTTTGCTTTGAGAAAACTCCTAGAATTTCGCTTAACAGTTATTAAAATAAAATGGAACAAATAGCTGTTGATGGTCATCTGCATTTTAGATACTACTTTCAAAGAAACAAAGGATCCATAAATAGATAAGACAGACATTGTCTCTGCCCTCACAAGAACAGATTTCATTATAATAAACATACTCAGTTTTGGTGATCTGTGTTTGTTTGCTTGTTTATATTTTGCTTTTTTTTTTTTCTTTTAGAGCATGACTCTCTCCTGTCTAAATGGAAAACCACGAGGTCACGGACTATGTCTTGTTTGCCTTTGTGTCTCCAGTGCCTGGCAGAATGCCTGGCACATATTAAGGGCTCAATAAATATTTTTAAATTGAATTGGGATTCCAAATTTATAGCTGATGAAGATGAATGAATATCCCATTACTTGACAGGAGTTCAAGCGACGTTCTAAAAACTGCTGATGGCAGCTCAGCCTTTGTGCACAACACAGAAACACGGAAAGCTCAAATTGTTCAGAGAGCCACATTAATGCGAAAATGTCATCTTAGGCCCCAGATTCCTAATTATTTCCTTCCCTTTCTTAATTCCCCCATACCTATATTTGTACCAGGATATGATTTTTATAACATGATTTTTAATTTGATTTAAATACACAAATTATAAAAAAATGCAAATATACAAAGCATAAGATGACTTATCATTATGTCATAAACTAGAAATAACCATTGTTACTTTTTTTATTTATCTTTCTAATCTCCTAAATCAAACTAGTTAATGTATCTATCACCTGCTCTTAAACATTGTATCAAGATCTTTGGATATTTTCTTTCTAATGTATGGAATTATTCAGCATTGTTTTATTACTTTTCCCAGCATTAACTTATTCAGTTAATGTTATTTATTGAATATAATTTACATACTAATTTCCACTCTTTCAACACAGTTTTTTATTCAAAAACATTTATTGAGTATCTAATGCGTGAAAGTCTGTGATCTCAGGAATGGAAAGATATCAGTAAATAAAACAATCTTTGGGATCGGCGCTTGTGGCTCAGTGAGTAGGGCGCTGGCCCCATATACCAAAGGTGGTGGGTTCAAACCCAGCCTTGGCCGAATTGCAAAACGAAAAAATAGCCAGGCACTGTGGTGGGCGCCTGTAGTCCCAGCTTCTCGGGAGGCTGAGCCAAGAAAATCTCCTAAGCCCAGGAGTTGGAGGTTGCTGTGAGCTGTGTGACACCACTGCACTCTATGAAGGGTGATAAAGTGAGACTCTGTCTTTACAAAAAAAAAAATCTTTAGGACAATACCAGTGTATAAAATCATGTATACTTCTGTCCTCATGAAGTTTATTTTCTGGTGGGAAAACATAGACATTAAACAGGATAGAGACTGTAGGCAGTGTTTAGGAGTAAGAGATGTGAGGAAAAAAATAAAGATTGGGAGAATATAAAACTGTGGGGAGTGAATGTGATTTTGTATAGGATAGCTAGGCTTGATTTAGACACCAGGAAGCTGTTCATCTGTGACCTTAATGATGTGAAAGAACAACTGCTTCAGACGTGGAGGGAAATTTCAGATGGAAGGAACAGGAAGCACAAAATCTATTAGACAGGGATAGATGTCTTTCAGTTTGCAAAATACTGAGGATGACTGTGTACTTAGAATGAAGTGAGCACAGGCCCTTGGAGCAGTTGATATGTAGAATAATGCTGATAACTTCTAGAAGTTCTTTTCTAAATATTTTCTTTTGTGTGTATGAAATAGAAATTAAAGACCTTATTTTAAAGCATAGAATTGAAGAGAAAGTTTGGGAGATTTTAGCAAAAGAGGCAAGAGGAAATTAATGTTTGGAAGGATCTTAAACCTACAACTAGGGTATTGTTTAGAACTGCATAAACAGCAATGGCTAACCAAGGAAATGAAAGATAACATGTATACCATGGAATATTATGCAGCCTTAAAGAAAGATGGAGACTTTACCTCTTTCACATTTACATGGATGGAGCTGGAGCATATTCCTTCTTAGCAAAGTATCTCAAGAATGGAACAAAAAGTATCTAATGTACTCGACCTTACTATGAAGCTAATTTATAGCTTTCATGTGAAGGATATAACTCAATTACAGAACAAGAATATGGGGAAAGGAGCACGGGAGGAAGGGGGGAGAATGGGTGGAGGGAAGGTAATTGGTGGGACCACATCTATGATGCATTTTATAAGGGTACAGATGAAACTTACTAAATGCAGAATGCAAATGTATTCATACAATAACTAGGGAAGTGCCATGAAGTTTATGTTAAACAGTTTGATGAAAATGTTTCAGATTGTATATGAAGCCAGCACATTGTATCCTACGATTGCACTAATGTACACAGCTATGATTTAATAAAAAAATAAAATAAATAAAAAAAGAAAGATAAGAAACTTTGTCTTGGGTTTAACCAATGATTATCAATATAGTAATCTATATTTGGCATTTTCACAGCAGGCCTGCCACCATCTATGGATGCCACACCCAAGGTAGATATCACTCTTCTATTTGGAATCGCCCAAGGCTTCTATAGTCCCTCCAAACATGTAGCCACTATCAATGACTTGGAGTTGACGTGTTAGATAAAACTTATTTTACCTCTGTATCCTGGACTATACAGGTGATGACCTGCTAGCCAAGGGAGGCCTCCTTCTTCCTCCCATTGACTTAAATCCTACTCAACATCATACCTCTAAGTACTTACATATTTATAATTCTTTTGGAGCTTTCTTGTTTTTTGCAAAACCATAGCACACAATGCCACGTGCATTTCTCATTCACTATATAATATGTAACATATATTACATGTTTATGTACATGTAATAACATAATGAATTATGTTTTTTAATTATATATTAAAAATATACATATATGTTTACATACATATAAAAACATGCATGAAATAATTCAGAACAAGGAATTGACAGTGTGTGACACTGAATATATATCACTTTATGACTTCTTTGTTTTGAGTTCTCGGACATATGTTTGTTCTTCCTCCACCGTTGAATTATAATTTCAGAAAGCGTAGGCACCCTCTCTAAGAGTTAGGCAATCTAGGTGTTGCTGTGTATTTACTGCTAACTTGCTTTGGGGCTTGTTCACATCTTCTACAAAATGATATGCATCGCTTCTTTGGAAAATTCACCTTCTATTTGGTACCTTCATTTTCCACTTTTGCAGTGACAGTGTTGGAGTGAATGAATTTTTCTTTGCAGCTCTTATTTTTATTTGATTTATGATTCTTTTCCTTATATTTCTAATATAAGTTTACATAATGTTGGATGGATTACAATTCTTCAATAAATACGTGAATTTAATTATAGCAGCTAACTGGACAGATGGATGGATGGATGGAAGAATATCTATCTGTATGAACTGTCTATTTGAAAGTATTTAATTTCTCATTAATTCAATAGAAGATACAGATTGAGTTACAGCTGACTGTTTGCTTTACCCATCACAGAGTGCTATGAGTAGAACCTCCTGAGACTCTACCCTGCTGAAGACATCACCAGACAGAAACTGTTTACCTAAAAAATAAAAAATGAACTTCTTTCTGACCTGTTTCTCAGGAGTGCTAATTCCCTTGAATTATAATTGAATGTAGAATATTGTCTACATAGGACTATATAGGTAGACAATAGAAAAAGAAACATTCCGAGCCACTTTTTTTTCAAAGCTATAAGGCACCCATTATTTTCCATTCAACAATCACAAAATGAAAATGTCTCCCAGACATATCAGAGTCTATTAAAACCCATAACCCCCAAGCTCCTTTTTCATTCCATTGCTTGTTGGCCCATTTTTCACTCTACCTTAGGCTTTTGACAAGTCATATAAAAGAAAGGGTGTGAGAACAGCTCTGGTATCAAAGCTTACCTCTCTCTCTGGAGCACACCATGTCATGTAGACAGGTGAGAAATGACCCTATTATTGCTTCTAAGAATACAGAACGGCCAAGACTTTACAACAGAGCTAGTTTCCATAAAGAAGTCTATTCCACAGATGGACAGTGTCTACTTGTCTTGCTTATGTGCAGAGTCACACACACCATGAGTCACATCACTCAGTACAGGAAAAATAGCCTTATATGATTGCTAATTGTTAGACAATGTAGTCATTTAGTATTTGTTCATTGGTTAAGACACCATGACTTCTTTGGGGGGAGCTCTAAGTCTATGTTGGTAATTCCTGCATTCTTGTATTAACTTTTAATATAAAATGAAGTAGTATAATATAAAAGCATTATGGATTGTCTGGGTTGTTTCCAGACTATTCCATGTCTGTTTGCTGATCAGCAACCTTGTTTTTCCATGATAGCACAGATCGCCCAACATGCACCATGACTGCCATGTGCCCTGTTTGTTCACCAATGGGAGCAAACCAGGGCCAAACAGAACACCTAGATCTCATTTTAGTTGAATCTACTCTCTAGAACAGTCTTTGTCCTCTGGTGGAAGTATTCCTACTCTGAACATTAAGGTCTCTGAATCTATAGGGTGATAAAGTCTGAAAGCTAAAACATCACCAGCAGGTAATTAGGGGTAATGATAAGTGGGGTGACCTCCCCTTTGTTCTTTGATTACTAATCTATCCATACATCCTGGATATGCTATATGTAGGGTAGCACAGCACCCCAACATGATAAAACATTATCATTCTAAGCTAGAGCTTACATAATCTTTGCCATTTTGCCATTATGTCTTTGTTTTTGCTATAATTATTATCTAATGATATGCATAATAAAAAAATAAATAAAAATTCCTATAGATATCATTGCCTCATCTGTTCTTTCCTTGAAGAGGGAATATACTTTACGTGAGTTTACATGATGACATGAAAAGCATTCAATAAGTTCACAAGTGAAATTTCAGTTAAAAGAACGATAGACTAGAAAAGAAGCACACATTGACCCCAATATTTTTGAAGTTAGAATAAATTACTATTTTCTACTGGATGAATGGTGTTCCACTTTAACCAAACCGTAGTAATGTGACATTTTTCTCCTATCAAGATATTATCATACAGGGTCCAAATGTTTGTTGTTGCTGCTTGAAAGATTAACAGTGAGAAAAGAGAGATCATCATGAAAGGAAGTCCTGGTCGCTAAAACTACATATAGTTTTCATGACTATTTAGTTCACAAATATTTTGAGAAATTTAGATAGAGCTGAGGAAGAAAGTTAATTATTACCTTGTCAATCTCTTCTTAACGATGTACTTTCTCAGGAAGAGTAGTGTCTAAACATTTATCTGGAAAACAAATATTAGCAAATTCTGGGACTATCTCAAGAGATCAATTCATATAAGCCTTTCATAGGTATCTGTTACAAATTCTAGCTTCTGCCAAGTTCCTGACCATTCATCAAAATTATTACTACAAAACTTGTAAATTTCTGGTAGGTTTTACCATCCCAGTGTTTCCTAATGCTTACTTCTGATTGGGCTTGGAAGGTATTTGCCCTCAGCTTTCACTGTATGCCAATTCATCATGCAGATCTATGATATGTGACAATTTAGTTCCCAAACTCATTATACAGAATGCACTACATACCTCATTGCTAAATATCACCACAGTCACCTTTGACATAATCCCCTTGGGAAGCTGTGTACTGATGCCAGTGCCTCGTCCATACTTCAAAGCAATTTAAGAACTCTTTCTCTGGAATAGCTATCAGAGCTATAATCATATTACCTTTGATGTCTTGAATGTCATCAAAATGTTTTCCTTTCAATATTTCCATTATCTTTGAGAAAAGAAAAAAGTCACTGGGGGCCAGAGTTAGGAGTGGGTTCCAACACAGTTGTTTACTAGCTGAAAACTCTCTCACAGATAGTGCCATGTGAGCTGGGTCATTGTGGTGACATGAGAGCCATAGTTATTGGCGCAAAGTTCAGCTCATTTTCACCTAACTTTTCACACAGCCTTTTCAGTACTTTGAAATAACAAACTTGGCTGATATCCATTGTGCACTTTGATGTTTTGTTTCAGGGTTATATTGGCACCCATGTTTCAGATGCCAGTGATAACATGGCCCCAAACATCATCTTGCCTCTCCAAAAGGTCTTGAAAAACTTCAACTCTCCTTTGCTTTTGTTCATTGGTGAGTTCCTTTAGGACCATTTTTTCACACATCTTTTTCATGCAAAGATTTTTGGTTAATATTTCTCTGTTTCTTTATTTATGTTTACTGGGTCTGCTGTGCTTCTTACAGTCAACTGAATATCTTGACACACAGTTTGATGATTTTGTGCAATGTTTTTGTCATTTCTGCTCATTACTGGCTGCCTTGACCTCTCTTCATCAGTGACACTTCTCCTCATTTAAGCCACTAGTACACTGCTATTTTCTTTGGCATTTTCCTGGTAAACCTGGACTAACATGTCCTTGATTTCAGTTATATTCTTGCCAAGTTTAACAAGAAATTCACAAATGTTTGTTTGTTGCTCTAATTCAAACTTTAGCATTCTCATGATGGCACACAAAAATACATGACAATAATGAACACCATTCATCAAGACCCTATCACATGTTGACATGAACACAGCTATGAGACACTCATTGTCGTACCAAGGATGTGAAACCTTACCGAACTATTTGTACAGTGCTACCAATGTAAGCACATGGTGGTAATCTCACAAAATAAATTGTTAGACATTGTATATGAAGACTACTTTGATATTTTTTCTTCTTCACAATAGGTCATAGGTAAATGCCCAGAAAGCTATAATTATAGACTAATGGAGAGGCAGCATTAAACTAAGAATAGCCATTGCGATTACGTATGATCCCGTGTCCCTGGTGCCTTCTTGATTTGGATGTATCACTTTCCTATGATATCATATGATTATGAAAGGTTGCTAGTCATACTTAACCTCATGGAGTGATAAATTAAGTAATGAAAATTTTATCATGGGCAACTTGAGCTACATTATTATGCATTTATTTTCTCATAGAATTGGGTCAGAGAGAAACTATATCTCAGTATCTCGTCCCTAAATTGGAAGACTTTCCATTTGGCTACTGGGTAAGAGCAGCACACCAAAATATAGTTTACTTTCCTCTCAAAATTCAAAGATGTATGACAAGCATTGAATATTTTTCAGTTTGATGGTGAGGCATTATACCTTACAGGCGATATTCTAACAATGTCTTAGATTATTGGATTGAATGTTCACTGAAGTGACATATATTTAGATGATGTGTGTGTATCTCTGACCTTATGTGCACATGTCATACCGAGGCATTAATGATACCACTATTTTCTGCTTTCTAGGTCCTATCTACATGATGTCATCATTATACTCAATCTTCAGAATGTCCTGTGGGTTGACGAGATCCTCAAGGTTAACAGTGGACTAAATTGGGAAACATAGCTAAAAAGATGACATAATCCCACACATAACAGTAAAAGTGTACTGTCCTTGTGGCCAAATACAGAGCTACTCTAGTATTTTGATTTTATGAAATAAAATGAAAATAATATTTGGCAGGTCAATAACTATGTTAAGAAGTCAATAGCTATTTTGAATACCCCCAAAGAGGAAAATGTATCTGGAACATTAACTTCAATCAGAATCATAGTGTGATTAATGTGAGAGCAATTGGTGGAATGCCCCACTTAGTTCTTCCTTCAAGAAAGGACTTGATGCCAAGTTGCAAATAGTGTCCTCACCTTATGGCTTCCAGCTGACAATAGTTTCCATTTTTACTCTTAAACTGAGACTATACTCTTCTCAGACCAGCAAGTAAATGAGTTAACAAAATGATGAGTGGCAACAGAGCCTAGCTGTCTTTGCCCTTAGTGGCCTGGTACATAGGCAATCTTTGTCATGGAGCTCCTTGTTGGGTTAGAAAGAGATTTTGTTAATTTGCATCACGATCTCATGGATTATCTCTCCCAGTCCTATTTCTTCTTCCTTTTTTTTTTACATATATTGTGCCCCAATAAATCTTTTGCACTTGTAAATCCATTTTGGCCTCTACTTCCTAATAATATAGCTGGCAATATAAAGCTCCCTATAATTTCCTGTCTTTTTCTAGAAACTGTCTATACTCTGCACTCTGTCTCCTGAGCTGGATACTTAAAAGATGTGAGTTTTATTTGTAGTAAATGATTTTATAGTAAAAATCATCATCTCTTTAACTTTTTTTCAAGAGAGGGTAATTTCTGTGTGGCTTTTTAAAATAACACAAACTGTGGGGGGGTTGTTTGTTTGTTTTAGGGATAAGATATTGCTTCAGATGTACATTTTTATAGGAAGGGTTAGCACTAATGTTCCCTCCTTGGCCTTTCCTGGAATAATAATTGTCAGTCTGTGAATTACGACACCCGTCTAGAGAGGCTTCTGGGTTCTGAGTCTGTATGTAGGAAACACACACTAGGATTATACAGATCTGGTTTTTATTTCTCAAAAAGGATTCTCTCAAATTTTTGGTAATATTTAGAACAATAGTCCTATTTAAAACTGAAATACAGAAAGTGGATTAGTAATGTTTTAGGTGTAGCCAGGGCTTGTGAAATGGTGGACTTGACTTTAGGGTAACTTTACTGACCTGCTTCTTAGGAGAAGCATCTATGTGTTTCTATACAGATTTTCTTTCAAGTTAGTCAGTTTACCCAGAGAAGATGCATCCTTCCTTAAAGTTTAAGTCTGGTCAGCAACATTTTAGAAGCCAAGAGGGGAAAAGGAGTTATGGTGTCATTTTGCAATTTAATCACACTAATTTAATTATGACAGGCCAGCCCTCAGATGATCCTGATTTCACTAAGCTCAGACTCTCCCTGTCTCACCCTCTTCAAGGAATAATCCTCTAGTTTCTTTTTTGGAGTGGAAGACCATATAGGTGTCTAAATGATTCTTTGATAGACTATCACCTAATCATACCGTCTTTAGCCAAATATCCAGCCTCTATCTTCAGAAGTACAGGGTGGCCATAAACCTAGCGTGCAATTTAAATTTGTGGTTCTGTGGTGGTAGTACCCTCCCTTTGGGAATTACCCACACCAAACTTAGGTCTCCTTGTTTTCTAGCCTGCTAAGTCAGTTACTGCTCACCAGACATCTTGTTAGTGTCATCTCTTTTTCCTTTTCGTCCTTGCTGGTTATATCTTACTGCTTTTCCACCAACATTCAGGTTGCAAACATTAGTGTCCAAACTGCTATGTGAGGAATAAATGTCCTCTGCTTATTTCTCTTACTCATTTCAGAAATAAAGCCCCTAACCTAAGCATCAAATTGGAGAAATATAAGTAAATTCTTGAACACCAGCTGTTGGATGGAGTTCCCAGAGACAAGTCAGGGCAGCCTGGAAGAAAGGATCTTCCACCAAGTATGACCCAGTAACAAAAACTTTAAATATCTGAGACTCAATTCCTGAATGGCAAACCAATATGAGATTTTGGAGGGATCTATCATACTGTCCTAGTGCTCCAGGAATCTTCACATAAGGCTATCACCACATACTCAAGGAACCATGGGTTGGTGAGTGGTTTTTTCCAAAGTTTAGTATCTTAAGAAGCCAAACTTCATAAAAATAATTAATTAATAATGATAATAATAATGAAAGTAACAATGAAAAACAGAACTGTATTTTTATCATCAACCAAGGAATAGTTTCCTTTTGCAATATTAGTAAATACAACATTAGAAAAATTCTTCATTCTCAATTTGATTTGAGAAACTCTGAGATTAATAAATAGAAATGTATACAGTTCTGGTAGGATTTCTCATCACTTTTAATAATGTTAATGTAATAAAGAGGAAAGTGATAGAGAAAGAGTGAAAAGGGCTTTTGAGCCTAAAATTCTAAGTTTACCATGATTTGATTCAGGTCTAGTGTGTAAAATTGAAGGTCCCAGTAAAAGGCAGCCAATTTTTGAAAATGTCAGGCTAGGCACCTGGGACTGGTGACTTCTAGTGAGAGGAACTTTTGTATTTAAGTTTCTTGTCTTCAAGTTTATACTATATCTAAACTGCTGAAGATGGGTGAAATTTCTGAAATAACATTGTATTTCATCTGATATTTAGGGATTTAAGGGAGAGATAATAATTAAGAACATGGGTTAGATTTCAGAGGAGATAATGCTGGGTCACCTTTGGATTCCACCATTTAATACCAAATGACTTTGAATAAGTCATTTAATCTTAAACACAAATTTTATAGTCTGTAAAATGAAAATAAAATCTATTGCATGAGTTCGTTATAATGATCACCTGAAAAATATAACTACCTGAGTATAATAACCACATCTAATGAATTATATATTTTACATTAGCACTATTTTCAATATGAGTATTGTTCAAGAAATAATAAAATAATGCAAGTCAGATTATAGTTAAATATTTAACTGGGAGGTTCAGAGGATAAATCAGCATCTATTGTTCACATCCACAATTAATAACCCTAATATTTCTCAATTTCTCTTTATAACTAAGCTTCTAGATAAAGGATGGATATTGTCTACATTTTTGTAGTTTCTATTTTAGCTCTTACCTTTTACTTCCCAAACAGAATGTTTGTAAGGTCATAAATGACCTCTATGTTGATAAATCCAGAAGACATTTTTCCTGGCATCTTACTTGATTTTTAGCAACATTGTACACAGCTGGACCTCTCTTGTCTATCTGTGTGTTTCTGATTTTTCTCCTCACTGCAACCACAGCCCCAAGCAGTATCTGTTAGAATGATGTGCTGTTTAAGAGCAGAATAGGATTCATAAGAAAAGCTCTGGTTTGGAATCAAATAGACTGAGGTTGATGTCTGCCCACCTCTTCTTTTGACAAAAGTTATTAATGATCTACCATATGCCAGAAAGGTACTAGCCTAACCACCAGAGGTTTGCCCTTAGCCTCTTTTCTTCTTATTTTACATCCCAGGAGATACTCTCATTTTAATAACTACAACTCTGAAATCTATACCTTTTGCCAACACTGCTTTCTGAGCTTCTAACCCACACATCTAACTGCTTCCTGGAAATCATTATGTGGATATCTCAAAAAAGGAATTCATCATCTGTAAACACACCCTGAATCTGTTCCTCTTCGGATTTCCTATCTTAGGAAATGGCATCAGCAATCCCCAACTTCTTCCCTTCCCTGGCATCAATTCAATGTAGCCCTCAGTTCTGTCTATTCTACTTTCTTAGAGCCTCTAAAATTTGTCACTTTCACTCATTTATTTACTTATCCTGAGTTTGTCCAATGCCTTTTTAGGGTTACAACCTGTCCTAGATTCTATGTGAGGCTATAAACATGTTAATTTGATTGATTGTGGGACTCATTATACAAGGTATACATATATCAAAATACCATGTTGTACATCTCAAATATACAAAATTTTTATTTGTTAATCATACCTCTTTAAAGTTTGGGGGAAAGATAAACCAAGGCTTTTCAAAATATCTGTGCTAAAGAATCAATTTTATTTTGTTTGAATTTCCAATCAGTTACAGAATCCTACAATGAAAATTAATTATTGAACTACTAAAATGGAAAAGGGGCATACAAAATGCAAGCCCCAGTTTTTTATTATTAGATTAAATATCATAAAATTATTCACCATATTGCTACAAAAGTTTTTAAATTCTTCTTTCAATTTGTACCTCAATGCAGACCAGTACAAATTTGGAAACTGGTGTTATCCATGGACTATAGTTTGAATACTACTGAGAAGAAAGAGCCCGATTGCTTTACGTTTAAAACAAAATGTTTAAAAATAAAATGCCACTGCATATTTACTAGAATGGCCAAAATGTAAAACACTCACAACACCAAATGCCAGAAAGGATACAGAGTGACAGAACTCTTACCCATTGTTGATGCAAAACAAAATGATACAGCCTGTTTGGGAGATAGATTGGCAGTTTCTTATAAAACTAAATATTGTCTTGTCATATGATTTAATTATGGCCATTCCTTAGGGTTTATCTAAAAGAGCTTAAAGCTTACATCTACACAAAACCTTGAACATGGACATGTATAGCACCTTTATTCCTAATTGTCAAAACTTAGAAGCAACCAAAATGTCCTTCTATAGGTGAATGGATAAACTGTGGTACATCCAAACAACAGCGCATTATGCGGCACTAAAAATAAATGAACTATCAAGCCATTAAAAACATAGAGGAAACTTAAATGTGTACTACTCAGTGAAAGAAGCCAATTTGAAAATGGGCACATACGACTTGACTCCCACTATATGAATGTATTAGTCCACTTCGCATTGCTATAAGGGAATACCTGAGGCTGGTTTATTTGCTCATGGGTCTGCAGCTGTAGGAGACACATGGGGCAGGCATCTGCTCCTGGAGAGGGCTTCAGGAAGCCTTCACTTATAGCAGAAGGAAGAAAGGAGCTGGAATGTTGGGAGAGGGAGCAAGAAAGATAATGTGGGGTCTCCAGGCTCTTTTTAACAACTCTCATGAGCCAATGCACTGAGAACCCATCATCACTGACGGGGACTCCACATAGCCGTTCATGAGGGATCTGCCTCCATGGCACCTCCCACCAGGCCCTAGCTCCAACATCCAGGATCAAATTTCAGCATGGGTTTGGAGGAACCACACATTCAAACTATGTCAGCGACATCCTGAATAATGCAAAACAATGAAGACAGTGAAAATGCCCGTGGTGGCCAGTGGTTCGAGTGAAGAATGAAGAGCCGGAGAACAGAGGTTGTCAGGGCAGTGCAATACCCTGTACAACACCACTGTGGTAGATCCTTGTCATTCTACATTTGTCCAAACCCATGGAACATACCACCCCACGAGGGAACTCTGATGTAAAGGACAGACTTTGGGTGATTTTAATATATCAATTATAACAAATATTACACTCCACTGGAGGATGCTGATAATGGGCAAGACAACATGTATGTAAGGAAAGAGAACATATGGGAAATCTCTATTTTCCTCTTAATTTTGCTGTGATCTCAAAACTAAATAAATACAATTTTATACATGTTCATATATATCTATGTGTGTGTGCACATGCAGTTGTGTTATGCCACAAATTAATTCTTATGCAGAATCAATTAGTAGAAACGCATGTAAGTAGAAAAATTAGGATTCTCATCTTCATCCTCTGCTAGTCTCTCTTAAAAGTTTGTGTGTCATTCATATCATTCTAGAATTTTTTATATATTTCCAAGCATATTTACTTCTATACAAAATGCATTAGATATAGCATGCATATTCTTCATTAATTTGCTTTTCTTATTTAATTAAACATACATTGAGGACATCATTATTAACACATAAGGATCTTCTTTCTTTAAAATTGCTGAATAATATTTTGTTAACCGACATGAAATTGCCAATATTCAATTGCTTTTAACCTATAAAGTGGCCATTTCCAATGTTTCAATGTCATATTTTATTGTGTGACCACACCACAACAGACAGGAGCAATCCTCTACTGGTGTTCATTTTTGTTGATTCCAGTATTTTATATGTAACATATTTACAAACTTTGAAAGGTACCACTTAGGGCACATTTACCGGGAGCTACAGAGGAAACAGTCTGTACCCTAAAAGTTTACATTTTTGTAAGAAATTAGAAACAAACAGAATAGGTTAAAAACAAAAAGCTATACCTAGGTTGACGGTTAGCCTTGAGGAGTCTGAATCTATTGAAAGAATATTATTAATGTTACAGAGTTTTACAGCGCATTATAAGGACAGACTAATAGTTTCACATGTATAACTGCAAATGACTTCAAGTAGTAGAGAAAGTACCCATAAAATTCATCACAGTTGGCTCATAGAGAGAAAACATTAAAAATATCTTGATACAAGCTGCACAAAAACTGGTAAACAGCTAGCTATAAAAGATTATCTGTGTGATAAGCTGTAGTATTTGTTTGCTATCAATGAAATGGTCCAAAATAAACTTCTGAGATAATGGCAAAACCTGGTATTTCCTATTTAATAACAGCAGCTGGAAGTATATACATATATTTCTTTTTATCTGAGCAAAACTGTACAGGATAAATTTGTACAGTTTATATCTCACAGACAACAAAATCTTGAGCTCAAGGCACTTGGGAAACCCATGGCTAATCAGAACTCCACTGTCATTACAACTCTTTCTTGCTTTCTTTCTTTCCCTTTCTCCTTTCCTTCTCTATCATCCCTCCCTCCCTCCCTCCCTTCCTTTCTTCTCTCTTTCTTTCCTTTTTTTCAATTTCAGGTTAATGTGAGGGTACAAACAACCAGGTTGAAATATTTGAATTTATTACATAGTTTGGCCCCCACTCAAAAGGCATGCCAAACACCCCCTCATCCTTCCCATTCAATGAGAACACCCCTCCCTTGTACCCCATCACTCCAACTTGAATTGAAATGTGTTTTACTCCTATGGAGCTGTGTATTAGTTTGGCTACTGGCTTCATATTAGTATGGAGTTTTTTCCATTCTTGTGATACTTTACAATGTGTTTCAGCTCCATCCAGGTTAATATAAAAGATGTGAAGCCACTGTCTTTTTTATGGCTGAATAGTATTCCATGGTATGCACATACAACAATTTGTTAATCCATTCCTGGATTGATGGGCATTTAGGTTGTTTCCATATTCTGGCAATTATAAATTGAGCTGCAATAAACAATCTAGTACAAATGTCCTTATTATAAAATGATTTGTTTTTCTTCTGGGTAGATGCCTAGTAGTAGGACTGTGGGGTCAAATGGGACATTTAATTTGGGTTCTTTGAGGATTCTTCGTACTTCTTTCCAAAGAGGCTGTATTAGTTAGTAGTACCACTAACAGTATAAAAGTATTCCCTTCTCTCCTCATCCATGCCAGATCTGCAGCTTTGGGACTTTGTGATGAGAGCTAATCTTACTGGGGTTAGGTGATATCTTTAACTATCTATGTAGTTTATGGTGATACATATTTTTTTAAATTGTTATTAAATCATAGCTGTGTACATTAGTGAAATCATGGGGCACAATGTTCTGACTTCATATACAATCTGAAATATTTTCATCAAACTGTTTAACATAGTCTTCATGGCATTTTCTTAATCACTACATGAAGACATTTATATTCTGCATTTAGTGTTTATGGTGTGATATATTAATACTTGTATTTTCTTCTCCATTCAAAAAGACAAAGATGTGCACTTCAGTGAAAGAGGCTGAAGCTAACCAGCTTTCTGTTTTTTTGAGGTTGTTTTTATTTTTTGAAATTGAACAATTACTGGAAAAATAATATCTCTGGTTACGTGATTGTCCTTTGAACCCGAGTAGCTCTTTTTTTGCAGGTAGATATTTAAGCAAAAAGAAAAGACATGAAAAATCTGAACTTCAGGATTTTCTATTTTCTGTAGATACTAAATGGAAATAGTCCATTTTGAAACTGCTAGGCATGTGCTCATTGCCTGCGGTCATGACTGCGCTGTTAACCCGGAAGCTACTGACTTCAGGGATACAGAGGAAATCCTCACAAAATTCATCGATTCTATTTGCAATGTTCACATTCGAGCAATTCAGGATTTTTTAACTATGCTTTTGAAATATTGTTGCTATGATTGTTAGTCCTGTGTGTAATGATCAGAAGGTATTTAATTTCAGAATAATAGTTTGGCAAAATGAGGAAACTTGGTAACTACACTGTTATCCAGAGTGACCAACATTATTTTTAGATTCACAGGAAAAGCAGTTGGCTCTGAAAAATGAAGGAGCTTTTGCAATTGTTCTGTGTGTAGTACATTATTGGTTAACCTTATGTCAGGATTTTTTTTTTCTACTTCTGTGAAAAATGTCATTGGAATTTGGGTGGTGATTACATTGAATCTGTAGATTGCTTTGGGTAGCATGCACATTCTAACAATATTGATTCTTCCAATCCATGAGCATGGCATATGGAATATCTTTGCATTTAGTTGTGTCCTCTTTAATTTCTTTTATCAATGTTTTACAGTTTTCATTGTAGGAATCTTTCACGCCCTTCATTAGGTTTATTACTAGATATTTTATTTGCACCTACTATAAATACGAGTACTTTCCTGATTACTTTTTCAGATTGTTGACTGATGGCCCTATAGAAATGTGACTGAGTTTTGTATGTTGATTTTGTATCCTGAAACTTTACTGAACTTGTTTATGAGTTCTCATATGTATTTTTAATGGAATTTTAAAGTTTCCTTAGATATATAAGATCATATCATCTGCAACCAAGGATGCTTTCTTTCCAATTTGGATGCTCTTTCTTTCTTTTTCTTGTCTAATTGCTCTACCTAGAACATCTAGCACCACATCGAATAACAGTGATAACAATGGGCATCCTTGTCTTGTTGCAGATCTTAAAGGAAAGGCTTTCAGATTTTCCCCATTCAGTATTATACTAGCTGTGAGTCTGTCACATTCAGCTTTTACTGTTTTTGGGTTAAGTTCCTTCTATACCCAGGTTCTTGAGAGCTTTTATCATGAAAGGAAGTTGAATTTTATCCAATGCTTTTTCTGAATTAATTGGAATAATCATATGATTTTTGTCCTTTGATCTGTTGCTATATCACATCGATTCATTTGTGTATGTTGAATCATCCTTGTATCCCTGGGGTGAATCACACTTGGTCATGATGAATAATCATTTTAATGTGTTGTTGAATTTTGTCTATAAGTTGTGGAGGATTTTTGTATCTACATTAATCAGAAATATTGACCTATAATTTTATTTTTTATGTCTTTGTGTGGTTTTGGTGTAAGAGCGAGAGAGGTCTAATAAAATTATGAATTTCAGATTATTCCTTTCTCCTTGATTTTTTTTTAATACTTTCAGTAGAAGTGGATGTTTGGTAGAAGTCATCACCTAAAGCCATACTGGGCTTTTCTTTGATAGAAGGCTTTATATTATTGCTTCTATTTGTTTTTGCTTTATTCAGGATCATGACCCCTGTAGTCAATTTTTAGAACTCTTGTTCCTAAAAGAGGAAATCACCTTGGAAGGATATTCAAAAACAAATCTTTGAGCTTTTTTTTTTTTCCTAATTTTTTTTTTTTTTATTGTTGGGGATTAATTGAGGGTACAAGAAACCATGTTACACTGGTTGCATTTGTTAGGAAAAGACCCTCTTACAATTGTGTTTTGCCCCCAAAAGGTGTGGCACACACCAAGACCCCAAGACCCCA
>CAUYON010129645.1:0-44741 GCA_963573935.1 Arctocebus calabarensis | reverse complement strand
GCCAAACAACAATGACAGCTGCAACCAAAAAATGGCCGGGCGTTGTGGCGGGCGCCTGTGGTCCCAGCTACTTGGGAGGCAGAGGCAGGAGACTCGCTTGAGCCCAGGAATTGGAGGTTGCTGTGAGCTGTGATGCCACAGCACTCTATCCAGGGTGAGAGCGTGAGGCTCTGTCTCAAACAAAAAACAAAAAACAACAAAAAAAACTTCTTTGTTTATAGGTCAAAGGGTTTGTACAGTTTGGGGCAATTAGTCTCACGGAGCTTAATCAATTTTGGCTGACTAGATAAAACAGGGTTTGCTCTAGCAGCAGCAAAGACCAACTCTGTGCTGTCACCTGTGAGGCCTAGCCCAGGCAGTGCAAGCCTATTTTTTTTCACATTGTTTCATTTGAGCTTCCTGACACTAAGCACCTAGGCTCTGGGTCATTTTCATGGATGGCTTTCTTTTGGGACGTCAAGTTGACACAGTAGAGGGGAAACTCCAAGTATAGGGCAAGCAGTATAGGTGGGAAATGAACTTGTCAGAAAGCCCTGTGAGAAATGTGTCAAGGACAGAGCCATCTTCCTGTTTGCCCCCCCAGCTCTAGGACTAAATACCACAAGTATTCTAAATGACACTAAAAACCCCTCTTCAATATTTCTCCTCTCATCTGCTTCTCCCCATCACCAGTCCATCCTCCAAACTGTTGCCAGCATTAATCTTCCACAAGCTGAGGGTCTTCACGCCCCTGTTCTGCTTCAAATCCACCTACATTTCCCCATCACCTATAGGTCAACGTGAAATAGACGGTATTATACTTCTCAACCTGAGCCTGAAATCTCCCTGCTTCATCTCCCTCACGTATCCCTTCAAGTTACATGTCTCTAAACACACTGCGTTTCCTCACGTCTCTGTGCCTTTGCATACAAGTCTCTTCTTCAACCTGTTCTGCCTGCTGAATCCCACCCGATGAGCTCAATAGCAACTGAGGCCTTTCCTAATGATAGCTCCTTCTCCCCCAATCTGACTGACTAGATAAGTAACCTGGCCCTTCTTTCTTTCTTTCTTTTTTTTTTACTTTTTCTTTTATTATTTTGGATTACTATAAGGGTACATACAATTAGGTTACATTGTTTGTGTTTGTAGGGTAAAATCTAAGTTGTAGTTGAGTCCTTCACCCAGAAAATATGTCCTGTGCTCCTACATTGTAGCCATTAGGTGGGAACTTACTGAACCCGGTTCTACCTCTCTTGAATTTAACTCTATTCTACTCCCATGTGGGCCTGTAGTTGTTCATTTACTAGTTTCAATTTAGTACTGGGTGCATGGGACACTTGCTTTTCCATTCATGAGATACTTCACCAAGGAGAATGTTCTCCAAATCCATCTAGGTAAATACAAAAGATACCAAGTCTTCATCTTGTTATGACTGAATAGTAGAATTCCATGGTATACATATACCACAGTTCATTAATCCATTCATGGGTAGATGGGCCCTTGGGTTGTTTCCACATCTTTGTGATTGGGAATTGAGCTGCAATAAACATTCGAGTCCAAATGTCCTTATGGTAAAATTATTTCATTTCTTCTGGGTAGATACCTAGTAATGGGAGTAGGAAATCAAATGGAAGGTCTCCATTTAGCTCTTTGAGGATTCTCCATACTTCTTTCCAAAAAGCTGTGTTATTTTGCAGTCCCAACAACAATGTAAAAGTGTTCCCCTTTACCTGCACCCATGCCAGCATCTGCAGCCATTAAAAAAGATCTTTTACATCTTTTGTATTAACCTGGGTGGAATTGAAACGCATTCTTCTTAGCAAAATATCACAAGAACGGAGAAGCAAGAATCCAGTGTACTCAATACTAATATGAAGCCAGTAGATGATCTAATACATGCCCACATAAGAGAAAAATCTCAAATCAACTCAAGGTGAGGGGTGGGAAACGAGGGAGTAGGCAGGGAGGGGGAGGGGATGGGTGTGCCCCTACTTAATGGGCACAATGCTAATGTGTATGGCACACCTCTTGGGGGTGGAACACAATTAGAAGAGGGACTCTACTTAACAAATGCAAACATTGCAACCTGATTCTTTGTACCCTCAAATTTACCTGAAACGATAATAATAAAAAAAATAATGTTATGCTGCTCAGTGGAGAATTGTCCATTCATTTAAAGATGGAGTTGAGTTAGCAAGGAGGACTTCACAGAGAAGGTACCACGTATGCCAGGCCTTGGAGAACAGGTAGAATTCATCAGTTGACCCAGAATGGAAGGTCTTTCAGGGAGAGGTACTCAAGCTGAAACACGGAGAGGTAACAGAGCATGAGATTCAGATTCAGACAATGTTGTTCCTGAGAATGGGCATGTAGCTGCTGAGATTATGCTTTACTAAACTTTGTTTTGAGTCATAGAACTCTGAGAGGGACAAACAAATCGAAGTTAATTATCTCTCTACCCAAAATTGTGTGCATATGTGTGCGCGTGTGTGCAAGCATGTGAACACACAATTTTGTAGACATTTTCATTGAGCTCATGAACCCTCTGTCCCAGTGGACACAGAGGGTAATAATCTTTGAATTATTTATCTTTTATACACATGCACAAATTGAGAATGGATTATGGCTTTCTGAGTCACTCACTTCCTCCTCTCCCAATATTAGCGGTACCTAAAGAATAACTCGTTGAAGGCTTGCAATAAAATTAACTGTAGAGTGTTTACAAGTAATTAGTTGATCTTTTGCCTCCAAAGTTTACAGGAGGTCATGGGTTAATTTCCTCTACCACAATTATTTTTTACACTTCTTTTGGTTAAAATGCTTAAAATAATAAGGATATAAATTTAGAATATTAGTAATAACAATCAAATGTGGGGATAGGCCTAAGTTTCAGACTTTTTTTTTTTTAAACACTGCAATCTAAAGCAAACTGGGGAGTGGCCTGGGTTTTTGTGCTGTACTGTTGTCTGGGCCTAGTCTACCTTTGCAGGTAATTAATTCCCCAGCCTACTTATTTTTTCTAGTTGGCTCTTGTTTAGCTTCCACAGAGCCCCACCCCAAAGTGCTTTATTGTCCCTCTGCCGACTATTCCTACATATGGTCAAAATCAACTCACCTTCCGGGTTGCTGACATCGGCAAATTCACTGTTTGGCAAACTGGGCTCTGCTCCCAGTAACCCTTTGTTCAAGAAGTGTTATTACAACTGAGACTGTATCGGATAGCTAAACAGGCCTATCCAATATCTTCCACTCTCAGATATATTCCTAAGGAGAAACTCTTTGTGTGTTTGGATTTACAGCCACAGACTGGATATCAGCACTCCCAGACCTGCTTGGTACTAGAGCAGTACTAATGAGCAAACAGCCCTGCCTCAATTAGTGGTTTGAGAAATATTCCTGAATATCAAATTGCTTTTGCTGCTTGATAATCACCCTGGCTCTTGGGATAAAAAGCAACCAAGCAAAAATTGTTCCCTCGTTGAGTACTGCCTTGTTGATCTCGTAAGTTATACCTGTACACAGAATACAAGTTTGCTATTTCCCCAGAGCTGAGGTTTGATTTACACGTGCAATCACTGTGTTCATGTTTTCTCTTGCAAATCTTTTTCCATAGTATTATGTTACCATCTTTTGAGACTGATTATATAATTATTTAAACAAGCTTGATTATTTTAGAAACAAATTAAGAAATAAACTAGAGACAGATCCAAAATGCTAAACTGCTAGCTATAGCAGTAATTTCCTTAGGGATAGGTGTTTATTTGGGAGAAGAGGAGTAGAGAGAGAGTAGGACAAACACAGCACAAGAGCCAGAGGCATGATTGATGAAACTGGGAGAACGTTTCACGCAGATCATAGCTTCTAATTTGACTCTAAATTCTTTGCTTCTTAATTACTGAGTAGCTTTGGACTGTAGTCATGGTAATTTCAACAACTACAAAGAAAAGCTTCGATATATAACTTGGGAAGAGAAAAGTAGTAAATGGAAAGCAATTCAAGATCTGTTATCGGTATTTGAATACATTTATTGTGACAAGAATGCTGTTATAAATATTCATAAGCAAAGGCCATCTTTTTTATCTAGGAATTGTTAAAGAGACGATTCCGAATTGGAAGGATACATCTTTTGTAAAATCTGCCGCCAGTTCCTGCTTTGAGAATAAACATCTATTGTTAAATTTCTACTAACATTATAAATGATCACAGCGCAGGCCGCTCCATACCATTGCAAACTTTTGATGTGTGCCTCCCCAGTGGGCCGCCCCTCTCCACTGCAACCCCCCTTCCTCCAGCCTCCTGAAACACCAAGCTACCTTTTGATAAGCAATTCTATACGGATATTTGGGGGAGAGAAAAGTGTAACCTGATGACAGCATCAGGGACCTTTCTTTCTGAAGTTTAACAAAGAATAGTTTTCGCTGTCTGATAGTAAGAAGCACTGACAGTGATGCTAATTGGCACTTGTAACTCTTTCAGCTCCTCCTAGATATCTATTATCTACACAGGATGCAGAAAAGAGGTTGGGGGGTACTTTTCAATATTTTATTGTATTTTCTTAAATATCTCCTTTCTGGAATTTTCAGAAACAAAACATAAAAAAATTATATATTTTATTACAAATGGTAAACTCAGAGTGCTCCAAATCTCTTATTTACAAACAACACTGGGCAGGACACCCAAACAAACAAACATGAAATAACTTACAAAGGCATGAAGCTGTTTATTGACAGTCATCAGCTTTCATCAAATTAAAAAATATATATATGTACATACACAGTTAACGAAGGCAGGCCAGAAAGAGTTCGTCTGCAGGCTCAGCCTCACTCTCAGAAACCTCCCTCCCGCCTCCCCGCCCCAGCCCACCCCCCTCCCTGCTTGTGTTCTTAAGGAGTACTACAGAAGCAATCTACAGTGGTGCAGTTTGTAACCCCTCCCCTCCCCCCTCGTAATACTGAATGAGATCGAATGTTAGGTCCATGCAGTTCTTGGTCAATGTTAAAGAAAAGTCTAACGTTCTGTTCGCGCGGGGACAGCCCGTCCGCAAAGCGGGGCAGCCCGCAGGCGGCTGCTCCCTGGCTCCTCGCCAAAGGAGGGCGCGCCAAGTCCTTCCCACTCGTGCACACTGGGGGCGCCGTCAGGACGCAACCCAGTCCAACTTGGATACCCTTGGCTTTAGTTGTCGCGGACACTCCTTTTTTCTCTCTGTCGCAACTTGTCAAGTTCTCAAGTCTGTCTCTCTTTTTTTTTCTCCGTTACCCCTCAGCCCCCGACAGTCTCTCCTCAAAACGTTTGCAACTGCTGCGTTAGCATGAGTTGGCACCCACTGTTAACGTGGTTCATGACTTTCTGTTTAAGCTGTGCCACCTGTTCCCTGAGCATGTTGGCCGTGGACGCCAGCTCCGAGTTCTGCGCTTTTAAGGTTTTCACTTTTTCCTCCAGCCGGGCGATCCTCTCCAGCTTCCTTTTCCGGCACTTGGAGGCAGCGATGCGGTTCCTCATGCGCTTCCTCTCCGCCTTGATCCGCTCTTGGGACTCCATGTCGATGGGGGACAGGGGCGGCGTCTCGCCGGGCATCTCGGGCACCGTCTGCGGCTCCTCCTTCAGCGCCTGCAGCCGCGGGTGCTGCACCGGCATCTGCTGGGGCAGGTGGTGCGGCGGCTGCGGCGCCTGCTGGGGCTGCTGGGGCTGCGCGGGAAAGGCCAGGCCGGCCGCGCCGTAGGAGGGCGCCCCGCCGCCGCTGCTCAGCGCGCCCGGGTTGAAGTTGCTGAGGTTGGCGTAGACCGGCGGCTCGCTGTGCAGGCTGGCACTGAAGCCGCCGCTGCCGCTGCCCCCCGCCACCGAGGCCACCGCGGGAGCCACCATGCCCGCCCCGCTGACCGGCTGTGCCGCAGACGTGACGCTGGGCAGAGTGTTCTGGCTATGCAGTTCGGCCAGGGCCCGCACGAAGCCCTCGGCAAAGCCCTCCTGCTCGTCCGTCACGTTCTTGGGGCACAGGAACTGGGTGGGGGTCGGCGTGGTGGTGATGTGCCCATTGCTGGACTGGATTATCAGGCGCTCCAGCTCGGGCGACGCCAGCTTGAGAAGCCCCACGTCGGGAGAGGTGAGCAGGTCCGAGTTCTTGGCGCGGAGGTGCGGCTTCAGGCTGCCCACCGGATCGGCCAAGTTCAGGGTCATGCTCTGTTTCAGGATCTTGGGGTTACTATAGCCATAGGCGCTGCTCTCGGACTGGAGGAACGAGGCGTTCAGGGCATCGTCGTAGAAGGTCGTTTCCATCTTTGCAGTCATAGAACAGTCCGTCACTTCACGTGGGGTTAGTTTGGGCTGCGCGCAGAAGTTTCGGGGACGCAACAGCGCTGAGGCAAAGCGGGGAACACCCGCGCCTCCCGGGGCCTTTGGCGGGGAAAGTTTCTCTAAGAACTCGCGCCCCCGCTGTCTTCCCCCGGCGCCCTCCTCACCAGCTCGCTCCAGGGAGCGTAGGGTTAAGATGCCGCCTGCACTCTTACTTGTTGGCTCGCGCGTGCAGCCCGGCTTTGAAAAGTCGCGGTCACTCACGGAGCACTCTCCGGTCGCAGCGGTTCCTCGGAGCCGGCGGCCGAACTCGCTTTCCGGCACAGCGGTTCTCCCAGCCGCGCGGGTTAGCGCGGATTCCGCAGTGGCCGGTCGGCGGCGGGTCTCAGCCGCCTGCACTCCAACAACTGTCCCCTCCTCCGCGGCGAGGGGGAGGGGGGCGCCTGGCAGCCGCGGCTCGCGCTCGCCCAAGTTCAACAACCCGCGCGAGGGAAGCTGAGCACGCGTCCCTCCTCTCTCGCGCCTCGCTCCGGGGTCTTCTTGTCCTTACCGCCGCGGGGGCAGCCTAAAGCGCAGGAAAGGTTTGCAGAAGTTCGCTCCGGGACCCCGGGGCACTGTCCCCGGTCCTCTCGGTCAGGCAAGTTCTCTGCTGCTGCAGCCGCTCGCCGACTTGCCCCGGCGGACGCGCAGGCAGTCACCGCTCTCCGTGGCTGTCAGCGGCGCCCAAGCAGCAGGGTTCTTCTCCCGGGGGCGGCTGGAGAAGGGGCTCTCCCGGCGCTCCCAAAACAGCAGCCCGGGAGCCAGAGGTGCTAGCTCTGGGCAGTTGGAGAGAAAACGGAAAAGAAAATAAAGATGTGCAGTTTCGGGCCCTACTGCCGTACTGCCTGGCTGACTGTATCTGTCTGTCTGTCTGTCTGCCCGAGTCCGCGCACCTCACTCTCGCCTGGATGCCTCTGCCACACTCAGAGCAACTCTGAGCCCTTACCCAGCCGAAGCTCAACACTTATCTGCTACCAGTCAACCCCTAAAAATAGCCCATGATGTCACCCCAAGGCCTTCCCATTGGCTCGCGTCGCTCTCAGGGGGGCGGGCCCGCCCGTCGCCATGGAGACCCCGCCCTAGAAGATTCTTCTCCGGGCTCGCGGAGGCTCACGGGATGAGGTAATGCTCCGCTGCCCTCCTATAGTTGGGCCCTTCTTTCGCCTCCTCTCCCCCTCCCCCTCCCGCAAGCCTCTCTCCCCTCTGCTCCCCGGTCTCCTCCCCAGCCTGTCTTTCCCGGCCCGCCCGGTGCATTCTGGGCTGACGTCTTGGGGTTTGACTGTCTAGTGACGGGGCCACTGCGAGCGGGTGGACGCTCCCAGCCTCTGACGGAGGCGGGCTCAAGTTCACAGCTCTGGATCCGAGACCCTGGGGTTGCGGGGACCAAGGAGGCTGGGGAACCCAGTCACTTGCCCGGGAACAAGGGTGCAGGGGAGGGCGGTATTCCCCTACTTGGGGGCGCGGGGACTGGAAACGGTCCCCTCGCACTTTGGCGCCGCGCGGGCCCAGCGCGCGGAGCGTCGAGTCCTGCCCCCCCGCACTTCCGGGGGCGGGAGCACCGCCCTTAAGGTGGCTCTGTGGAGTCCCCCACCGGGCGAGCGAAAGTGGGTTTACGTTTGGGGGCGGTCTCTCGAGAGTCGGCCCCCCACGCTGACAAAGCTCAGAAGTTTGCGTCTTGGTCAAGTTCAGGAGCGGCGGTCCGGGCTGCCGTCTGGCTGCGCCCAGAAGCGGAGCGATTTGTATCTCCCGAAACTGGGCGCTCCACTGAGTTCCCCCTGCACCCCACTTTATCCAACGGAACCTTGGGGAAAAGGGAGGCAATCGGGGGCTGACAGCGTCCAGATGGGAACGAACGGGGACCCGACAGTCAGGGAACCCCGGGGATAGTCCATGTCCCTACCTACTCCCGCCCCGCGCAATGCACACACACGCACACATCCCGCACACAGTCTTTTCGCTCTGATTGATTCCGGGAAAACAAGTCTGGAGGGCGGTGGACACTCCCCAGAAGTCACGCTGAAGTAGGATCTCGGGGTGAACCAGGACTCCCATCTCTCCAGTCCTGGTCGGGTGGTGGGCCATATCTCGCGCAGCCTCTAGGAAGCGCTAGACACATGTAAGTAGCTCCTTTTCTGCGGTTATTTTAACGTCCCTCCCCAACCCCCCAGCCTTTGGGGACAAAGGTGTGTGGTGGAAAGACTCCCGAAGTCCAGGCTGCCTCGGTGTGAAGTCAGCACATCACGGAGCTTCTCTGCGCTTCAGTCCCCTCAACTGCACCGGGGGCGGGTGAGGTCCACCTCATTGGGCTGCCAGGAGTTAGTGCAGCATCGTCGCCTGTAGAGCTAGGGAGGTGGCGGCCAAACAGCCCCCATCCCTGCCCTTCCGCGCTCAGCTTCCCAGAGCCTGGGTGGAATGCCAGGATGTGAGCGTGTGATTTGGCAGGACCAGGTGAACTTTTCTGCGAGGAGCAGTTAGGGGAGGAGTTGAGGGA
Source organism: Arctocebus calabarensis (assembly GCA_963573935.1). Taxonomy (NCBI): domain Eukaryota; kingdom Metazoa; phylum Chordata; class Mammalia; order Primates; family Lorisidae; genus Arctocebus; species Arctocebus calabarensis. Next base: position 35,944 of record CAUYON010129645.1, on the reverse strand, counting down.
GGAAAGGGTTAGAAGTCAGTTCTTTCCCAAGCCTTCTGGCTAGGGCTGGGGGTTGAAGTTGGACCTGCTGCAGTGGAAGTTCCTAGGTTCTAGTTTGAACTTCATTGCCTCTGAACTCGGGGGAATTCAGCCTTGGGTTCATTGCTCCTAGCTCTAAGGTATTTGTGGCTTTGAGTGTTCAGAAACCAACAACAGCTGGTATCAGTGGGAAGGCGGCCAACTTTTCTTCACTCCAGGCACTCTCCTGGCTTTCACTGATGCAGTGGAGGATAACTGAATGGTTACTGTGAGCCAGGCGCTGAGCTGGGGTGGGGAGTGGGTAGGGACCAGATCCGGTTACTTCCCTCTCTTTCTGGTGCCCGAAGTCATTTTCTTTTGTAATCAGGGAGCTGATGTTCTAAATATTTTCTGTGATAACAGTAAAAAAAAAAAAAGTATCATGTAGTAAACACCTATTATCTGCCAGGTCTTCTCCTAAGCACTTTAGATATGCTGTTTCTCCCCACTGCAATCTTGAGAGAGAGATATTATTATGTGGACTTAACATATAAGGAAATAGACCCAGAGAGGGCAAATATCTTGCTGAGGTCACATGGGCAGCTGGAAACTGACCTCAGGTCTATGTTTCATTCCCTAGCATTTCCTCCACTTACTTTCTTAGGAAGTACTAGCTGTCTGCAGAGGAGATGAAGCTGGTGGCATAGAAGAAATGTTCCTGCCTGATCCTCTGATTGTAACTCTTTTCAGGGCTCCAGTATTTGGAAATTTCAAGACTTAGGACTTTGTATGAATGTATATCTTTTGGCTAAGGGTTCTGTGTGTTCCTCTCTGCCTCATGTGGTTTAGTAGGCTGATTTTCTCCTTATGTTGAGAAATAATGTATTTCATCCAAAAAAATAACAAATCTGTTCATGTTAACGCCCCTGCTTGGAAGCCTTCATTGGCTTCCCCTTAGGACGAGGAGAGTTCTGACTCCTTTGCCTGGGAGAAGGGGCCTTTCACGATCCAACTCTGGCTCCCTCTGGCCTCCTCCCTTAGTTCCAGTTATCAGTCAGGAAGGGCTAGGTTATGCTGCCCTCACAAGCAACCCTGACATCTCAGTGGCTTAACCCAGCGAAAGGTTAGTCCATGTTCTGGCCCAGGCCTGTTGTAGGTTGGCAGAGGAGCTGTGCTTACTATAGTCACTCATGAACTTAGGCTGAAGGAGCCTTCCTCCTGACAGCTTTTCACAGCTGTCCTGGCTGGGGATGAAGAGCCCAGCCCATCATACCCCACCTGGAAGTGGCACATGTCTCTTTAGCTCAGACATGATTGGCCAAAGCCAAATCGCAAGGCAGTGCCTGACTTAAGTCTCTGTAATCTCACCAGGTATCTTGCAGGGTTTCCCAGGAATGACTAGGGAACACTAATGACCCTTTATCCCTTTCTGTTCATCAAATGTTTGGTCTGCTTTCTTTCTCGTAGCCTGGGCCAGGGGTCCTCAAACTACAGCCTGCGGGCCACATGAGTTGGTGTGAATTGTATTTGTTCCCGTTCAAAATAAGATATGTGCAGTGTGCATAGGAATTGTATTTGTTCCTGTTCAAAATAAGATATGTGCAGTGTGCATAGGAATTTGTTCACAGTTTTTTTTTTTAAATTTTAAACTATAGTCCGGCCCTCCAACAGTCTGAGAGACCGTGAATTGGCCCCCTGTTTAAAAAATTTGAGGATGCCTGGCCTAGGAGGAATTCCCTTGCTCTTTCCTCCAGGGAAACAGTAGTAGAGACCTGTCCAGTCACAGCACCAAGCGTGCTTCTTGGGCTTTCTGGGACGGGGCGGTGGACTCAACATCTACACCCTCAGTGTGTACGTGGGGAAGTGACAGTAGACACTGTTTGGAAAGGGAAGGAGTGGGAGACTGCCGTAGACCCTGGTTTACTGAGCTCACATTCTGAGGCCCTCCCCATGCCACTCTCTGATTAAATCTGATTCTGCTGCTCTGTCCATTGTTTCCCATGACCCCTGGATTTGCCCTCAAAGAGTCTTCCTTATCTGCGCCTCAATCACGTGTTGGGAAATACACTTTTAAGTAAGCTTTTAAAAATTGGGGGATGCAGAGTGATCTTAATCTTGAATGTGCATGCGTAGGCTTCTCGCTCCCTGCTTGCAGGTGTTCACGTGTCAGTAGCCTCAGCCACCGTTCTTTTCCACGCTTATTGCTGTGGGTTGCCATGTTTCTTTGCCTGCTTGTTCTTCTACCTGCCGAGCCCTCTGCCTCTAGCACATTCTCATGTTCTCTTGCTCTCAGCTTTGCTTGAGTGCTTTAGGCTTATTGGGCTTTGGTGGGAGAGACACACCTTTTCTTCTTTTTCCAGAGCCATTTGTCCAGTTGAAAGAATATGCTAGGGAACATCTTACTTTATCCTGAGCTTTGACCTTTGACTCGATCCTTACTCCAAGGCGGATTTTATGCAAGGTGATTTCTTGCTAAAAACATTTCTCGATTTTATATTTTGCTAGATGGGATTGAAACACAGTTGCCTTTTCTAACCCTCAAGTCCATGCATTTGTAGATTGTTTCTATTTCATTTCATTCCTGGTTACAAACTGAGCTTATCCCAGAATAACTAGTAATACATCGTATCCCACATACACCAATACATGCTATTCACATTCTGGTTTAGTTTGTTAGGTTCATGATCTGCCCTCTACACGGGTGATCAGTTTGTTAAATAGATCACCATTCTTTCAACTTTTGATAGCGGTGTTCTTAGTTGTTCTCTAAATTACTGTTTTTGCGTTTATTGTTGTTGTTGTTGTTACATTACCTCATTGTCTAGGTGATAATTTTTATATCAGTCGGGATAGCAGGTCAGTTTAGATTATGCTGCCATAATAAGCAATTCTATATTCTCAGTGGCTTACCAAAGAGACTTTATTTGTTATTCACACTACATACATGTTCAAAGCCATGGGGCTCTGCGCAGAGTGTTTGCTTAGAATCCTAGTCTGAAGATGGTTTCACCTGATACATGCTTCCACAATCATGCAAGTCACTCTGGCAGGGGAAAGCAAGCCTGGTGGATTCACACTGGCTTTAAAAGCTTCCTCCTAGAGGTGAGGCACATGTCTACATATTATTGGCCAAAACTAGTCATGTGCCCATGCCTTACTTAAAAGGTCCAGAAAAGTGTTTGGAAGTCAAAGAACTAGAAAAGGACACCTCTGTATATTTATTCTAAGTTATGCTATAGTAGCAATCCAAAAAAATTTACTGGATTACAACCACAGTTATTTCTCAATCATACTACAGAAATTGGCCGTGTCTCTGTTTTACACGCATATCCTGGCTTTGACAGAGCACCCTCTTTCTAAAACATTGCTGATTATCAAGGCAGAGAGAAAAAGAGTATGGTTCTTAAAGCTTCTTCTGAGTAGTTGACGTGGCTGAGCCTGACGTCAGTGGGAGGGGCAACAAGCATTTGTGAATAGTAATGTAGCCTGCCCAGTGGGAGGGGCAACAAGCATTTGTGAATAGTATTGCGGCCTGCCGCACCCAGCACGCCACACTTGCCATTCCTTAGAGTCCCAGCCACCCCCAATGTCTGCCATCCCTCTTAACATTTTCCCCAGCCTTCCATTTACTTTATCTTTAATCAGAATGCCACCTGGCAAACTCCTATTCTCCCTTCAAGACCCAGTTCAAATAGTCACTACCTCTGAAGCTTTCCCTCACCCCACCTACCACTTCACACAAATAGTTATTATCTTCTTTGGCTCTCACCACACTGGGTACATACCTGAAATAGAGGATGTTTGTCACATGATCTTGAAAATGTCTTCTGGAATTCCTGACTCCAAATCTGGGAACTGTGTTTTGTTTTTATTTTGTATCTCCAATGCTTAATACAGTACCTGACATGTGGAAGGGTAGAGGTGCTCGGTAAATGCTTATTAATTGTTTAAAAAAAAAAAATAGCCTTTTCCGAAGTAGAATTAAGAGAGTCTTTGTATAGAGGAGTAGCAATAGTACCACGTTTTAATGTATAATATTTAGAATATGTCAAACTCCCTTGCTGAAACTCCTTTAGAGCCTCCTATCCAGCCCGGAACAGCTAGTACTTCTCCCCTCACTGTTTTCCATCTATGCTATCTATGGCTGTATCAGTTAAGATAACCTAAGTTATGCTACAATAAAAAGAAAAATTCTCAAACCTCAATGACGTAAGACGAAGTTTTTTCTTGCTACTGAAACACGTCCATCGGGGTTGGCTGTGATACATTAACGGCCTCTGGGATCCAAGCTGGTGGAGCACTCGCTTTAGAATGTTTCAGATCCATGGTAGAGCTTCAGAGGGTCTTCTCTCAGGAAGTCAGTGTCTTTGCAAAAAATGTCACCCGTCACTTTTCACAATTCATTGAGTAAAACTAGCCCAGCCACATGGGGACCAGGAAGTGCAATCCTGTTTGTCTGGGAGGCAGAGCGCTGGAGGTATTTGGTGACCAGCCCTAGTGACTCCTACACTGGCTTTCATCAGTTCCTCCAACAAGACAAACTTTTTGGTTGCCTAAGAACCTTTATAAAAGCCCTTCCATCCCCTCCCGCCTTCCTGTTTCTTAGCCAATTTCTGTCTTTTTTTTTTAGGTAGTATCTTAAATGAGGCTTAATGAGGTTTTCTGTGATTTTCCGAAATGTGCCTTCCCTCATCTACTTTAATTTTTGTTTCTTATACTCTCCTAGGTCCCCATAATTTTTCTCTATAGTTATTAGGATTTGAAAAGGGTGGTGAATAAGACCCCTTCCTTCTTGAGTTCAGAACTAGCTTAAAATTCGACATGGGAATCAGATGAATAAGGACCAAAATGCCCACGAGAGGGCACGGCAGATGAGAAGCTGCAGTGGATTTCCTGCTTTTCTTAGTTTGTTTTGTGCTGCTGAAGGAATTCCTGAGGCTAGGTAATTTATTAAAAAGAAACAAAAGCATATGCCAGAGGTAGTGGGTTCAAAACCAGCCCCAGCCAAAACCTACAACAAAAAAAGAAAGAAAGAAAAAAACTTATTTGGTGTATGATCTGCTGATTGGAAAGTTCATGATTGGACCGTGCATCTGGTGAGGGCCTCGCAAGTGGTGTAGGGTGAAGGGGAGGTAGTGTGTGCAGAGAACAGGTGGAGGCTGAGTGAGAGGGGAGGCGCCAGGGTCTCCTTACCACCAGCTCTCCTGAAAACTGACGGAGTGAGCATCCACTCTCCCGCTATCTCTAGGGAAGGCATTAATTTACTCATGAGGGAGCCCAAACTCCTCTGATCTGGCACCACCTCCAGCTTTGGAGATCTACTTTTAGTGTGGGGTTTGCAGGGGACAAAGACCCCCCTGAATTAAACTTACCTGCTAGTCCTCATCCAAGGGACTGAGAATGCGTACATCCTTTCCAGGAACTGACTCTGCTGAGATGGGCGCTGAGGTCTTTCTTCTGAACTCAGCAATCAGATCTCACTTAACTCACCTCTCTTCCCACCATGCGTATATAGAAAGGATAGAGAGAGAGAAAAAGAGAGTTACTCTAGCAGGTGCAGCCTCGCGGAAAACTGAGGCCTGGGCAATGGCAATTTCCTCTTAACAACAGGACTTGTTTTAATTTGTTATTCCATATTGCTTTGTGTAATTCTGCATTTTTGGTCTGCACTCTATCCATTGCATCTTACATGGTGCTTGGCACAGGAAGGGTGCTCATTCCATCTTTGTTACATGCCGCCGTCCCTGCGGAAGTCTTTTTAGACTTTTTTTGAGGATTTTGTCAAGGAGGAATGTAAACTGTTGTACACACCATCACCTTTATGGTGATGTCTTTGCTGCACTCAGAACCTCCTCAAGAGCTACATATGGACCCTAAAATGGCAAGCATCCTTAGAGGTTATTTCTAAGTTCTTCCCTCTCCCAGTGCAGGAATCGGTTTGGCAACATCTTCAGTTCTTAAAGACGTCCTAGTCACAAAGGAAAGATGTGATGCCCAGAGCTAGGAATAATAATTCCATTAAATGCTGCAGGCTGGACATCATCAGGAATATTGTGGGCATCCAAATTTGGAAAGTAATTTTGACCGACCACAGGCATCTTCAGGAAGGATAGGCAAATGGTGAGAGAACTTAAACCTTGTCCTGTGGATCTAACTTTGCCCACTTCACCAGCACCACTACTGCGCAAGGCTGGTTGGCCAGAGTTTATGAGGGTTGAGAACACCGGTCTAATCACCTTTTGATGGTGGTACACTGTGTTTCTGTTTGAAGTGGGATTTGTGAACAATTGCACGGCTTGAGAGTATTTTTCAAGTTCTATCTGCTTCATGGCTCATCATGTCCAGGAAGACCAAGAAAACGCTAAAGGAAGATAATGCCAATTGGGAATTGCACTATTATCCTTTTTCTCCTAAAGATAAGATGATTTGCTTGCTTTGTGATACTGTGATAGCAACGTTAAAGAAATTCAGTGCGCATTGTAACATTCCTAAGGACCACAGATATTTTAAATCAGAGACATGAAAGGTTGTGTTGTAGAAATTCAAAGATGAAAAGCACAAGCAAAGACATTTCTTTCAAGCAGCAATGAGACCTGTAAATAATGTCACGGAAGCAACTTAATAAGTAGCTTAGATACCTGGGGGGAAAGGGAAGCCACTCAGTGATAGAGAAATTGTGAAAGAACGCATCGTCAAAGTTGTAAGATGCTTAGACCCGGGTGACATTTCAAAGTACAAACAATTATCTCTTTCAAGGAGAACAATAACTGATCAGCAGCATGAATTGGCCTTCAATTTAACAGAACAAATTCATGTAATACTTCAACAAGAACATATGTGTAATCCAATACTACTGATTTGATGCAAGTTTTATGATTCATTTGGGACATAACTGAAGATTTTCTTTCTTTTTTTAATTTTATTTTTACATATACATGTGTTTATTAGGCTTCCACTTTTTGCCTTCACAGAATTAAAAAGGCTTAAAATTTAATAACAATAACAATGTTTAAGATAAGGACTAGAAACAAAAGCTCGTAAAGAATGAATGAAGATAAATACATTTAGAAAACAAATCAGATGATTACTGCATCGAAATATTAAGCAATATTAATACTAATAATGCAAAGTAAGTAACGTTCACATTGTCAAATAAGAGTATGTCTATTACAGAATGCTTTGACTCTGAGGCTCAGTATAGAGTCATCAGTTAACTTCTTTTTTTCCCAAAGTCTCAAAAAATAGACAACTAATATTTATAAATAAAAGTGAAAGATAATTTCAGAAAACAGATCATGCCAAATCTTTTAGACAAAAAGAAAAAGAAGAAATTTTCAAAATCATTCTACTTAATCTAGATACACCTGATATTAAAATTAGAGAAAATATATTGTTATAAGGGGAAATTACAAACATATTTCACTTATAAGTGAGGATGAAATATCCTAAACATCATATTAACAAGTCAAATTAAAAATTGACATTTAAGTAATGTACTTTGGTCAACTGAAGATTTTCTTTGCTATGAGGATTTGCTTGCTTTGGGCATTCTTGTGAATAGGGAATAGATATTGTCAACAGCTTTGAAGGTAAACATCATGAAATTGGACTCAATTTGGTAAATTTAGTGAGTGTGTGTATGGATAGTACACCTTCCATGACAGGAAAACATGGAGGGTTTATTGCACAGTTAAAGTTTTAACAGATCCAGATGGTTTTATTTCTTTTCATTGTATCTTTCACCAGCAAAATTCATGTGTAAAGGTATTATTTTAAATAGGTCTGTGACAGCTGTGCATTCTTCAAGTGATTCTCATATATCCACCTGCTCATCAAGGCTCTCTGCTAACTGAGGAAGATGTCATTCAAAATTTCCTTTTGTAAAATGTTTTGAGAAAGTCTAGGTTTTTTTCAAAATGCTTGGTTATTTTTTGCCACACATCATATACAGACTTCGTTTTACCTTGCAAAGAAATATTCAAGTCACTTTGATTTGACGTGAAATCACGCAGAAATGGTACATTCCTGTAGAAATCTTCTTTCAGTAATTCACATTGTTGGGGCACCTGTGGCTCAAAGGAGTAGGGCGCCGGCCCCATATGCCAGAGGTGGCGGGTTCAGACTCAGCCGCAGCCAAAAACTGCAAAACAATAAAGAATTCACATTGCTAATTCTATTCTTCATAAAATTTAACTATCTGTTCTTACAAGGCTGACATCTGTCCCCAGGATAGCCAAAGCACTTTAGAATGACAGCAAATCCACACTGAATACCTCATCATTCACTTTAGCATGGTAAGAAATTGAAGATGCCAGGTTGCATTTGCAGGAATGTAGGTAGTTAATGATTTTTACAAGTTGTTGCAAAATGTCGCTTAGGAGAATACAATGAAAGGTTCACAGACTTTGAGAACATGACATCACACTCAAATTAGCATTGAAGCCTGGTTGATAATCACCAAAGCACCTAAAGAAATACAGATGGGATTGATTGAGCTCTCAGTAGGTAACATTTTAAAGTCATTGTTTGATACGAAGAAAGATCCAATTGAAACATAGAAAAATGGAGTAGATAGCAACATGCCAGAAAAATACTTTCTTGCATTTTAACCACTTATTTCTGAGAATCTACATTCCCCTACCTAACCCAAATCAAGACGACCTTAAGGTCATAAATAACTGATGCCCTTAAGGTCACAAATGGGTGATGCCTTTAAGGTCACAAATGGCTGATACCCACCAAGGAGATAAACTGAAACTAGGGGCCTCCATGCTGCCACCAGATATTCAAATGCTTTCCAACAAAACGACACCACAAAGTCATTAAAAGAGTAGTTAACTTTAAAGTTAACTGATAGTTTGTATTTTTTTGAAATTATTAAGTACATAGTAGTTAGATTTTTATAAAATAATGCACATTTTAAAGTACTTCTGATTGAAGTTTCTTGAATGTGGACTTTTTTGGTTATAGCTAAATTAAAGCAGCCATCCTACATGAAAAGGTTCCCCAACCCTGGGATAGATATTAGAAAAGAAAATTCTGTTATATTTAATGATGGACTTTCTGAAGTTAGAGGTTATTTATCAATAGGAATAAGATAGTTGCTTTAAAAGTAGAATTGAAGTTGCTCCACTTAGCACATATTTATTGTCTACTACGTAGTGCAGACCAGAAACTATCCTAGGTTCATTTATGATAATGCTCGTGAACTCATAGTACTTATAGTAATCATCACTTATTTTCTTTTTGTTATTGTTTGGGATTCATTGAGGGCACAAAGAATTATGTTACACTGATTGCATTTGTTACATAAAGTTTTCAAACTTCATAAAAGCCATCTTAAATAATCTCATTTCTAATTTGGGAGTGGTCACCAGTATCAGCGGTTTCTCAATTCTGACATTGACACTTTTTTTACTCAAAATTCTTAAATCTGGGTGGATACTTTCTCATGTCCAATGTTAGTTAGATGGACATTCTTCTCTTAAAACAAGGTGGGCTTTCAGTATTCATAAGGCAAAATTACCTGGGCTTGGCTTTACTTAAGACTAGGTACTCCTTACTAACTATGGCAGAAGAGCTGTGAAGTGTTCACCAAACCTCTTTTCTTTCTGTGCATACACTTAGACCACACTGCCCAGCCTCCTTTGTAAATAGGTGTGGCTGAGTTTGAGCTAATGCAAAGGGTATATCCCTTATAGGCCTGGCTCATAAACCATCTCTTTCCACCTCCTGGTTAAATGTAAGGACTCCCGAGCCACAAATAGAAGGCGCCTCTGATGACCACGTGGAAGGTTGCCCATTGGCCAGAAATAATTCTCCCTGGGCTTTGACTGAATGAGAAATGGACTTTATTGTGTGTAGCCACCCAGATTCTGCAGTATCTGTGTCCGAGATGCAGTATCTTATTCTACTTGGTGCTGCGGGATACTTTCCGTGAAGAAACACAGGTGACACTGAAGTTAGGGATTTTGTTCTGTGCTTTCCAGGTTGAAGGAAATTAGTGCTAAGACAGAAGAAAAGAGCATAGCACTTAACTGAAATACCGAGATTTCCTTTTACTGATGTTTTCTTCCCATCTACTGTGTTCCCACATGGTCGTAAAGTAGTTTGTGGGAACTTTGACATCTTATGAACTTCAGGAGACCTGCTACCATGCCTTACATAGGCTTCCATTTTTAATTTTTCAGTGGGCATTTATTGAGAAATGCTTTACCTGCTTCAGGGACTCCATAAGAAATGTAGTTAATACAGAAATAAAAAGTATAGTTAACCTGTGAAACAGTTCATCTACTCAAGAATGTTCGAGCATTTATCGTGGGACAGCCACGGGTAGTCACTGGTGAACAGAAGCTACGGTACCTGCCCACAAGTTGGGGCAGAGCAAGGGAAAGAATCAGGGGGCAGGACTAGTCTGGTAGGACAATGCTGTGAGAAAGGACAACGGGGGGTCTTGGGTGTGCAGGGAAGGGGCAGCTGATAAAGGCAGAGGCCAGAGAGTTGTCCTCTTTGAAGATGCTAAGTAACTTCAGACTTTCAGGATGAATAGGAGCCCGAAGAAGAGACAGTGGAAAGAGAAAGAATATTCTAGAAGAAGGGGGGACAAGAACAAAGGCCTGGATATTTCCGAACACGGGGCATGTGTGGCGGGACAAGGGGTGAGCTGAAAGGGAGCGGCGGAGAGGAGGCCTTGCTAATGTACAGCGGTGTCCACAAAGTCCCTGTGCAATTTAAAATAGGTTTACGTTGTCCATTGCACATGCACTTTATGGACACCCTGTATATTTGCAGGGTGCCTAATAAATGCACTCAGAAGGGTCTGTGCTGCGTACAGGTATAGTAAGTAAAGTATGTCTGGATTCAACTAGAAGGAAATACGGCTGATTAGCCATCATGATATCAACAGTTGAGATGTTTGGATAATTTCCATTTCCCCCTTGCGCTTCCTGCTTGTTTTAAAATGTTCTACAAAAAACACATATTATACTTGCAATTAAAAACAATCAAAATTAATTTTTTTTTTTTTGCAGGTTTTTTTGGCCGGGGCCGGATTTGAACCCATCACCTCCGGTGTATGGGGCCGGCACCCTACTCTTTTGAGCCACCGGCGCTGCCCGTGTTTTTTTTTTCTGTTTAGTTGTGACTACCTACTGTCTGTCCTTCAGTGGATCCTCACTGCATCTTCTGAGCAGACTGAGGTCCACAGCTGCCACGAGGGGAAGCTGGAATTAGACTGCCCAAGGTCCCTCTCCAGCGTGTGCCTTCCCTGCCACTTTCTAAGCAGCGATGATGGCTTTTCTTGGAACTACTGACTTTAGCACAGTTTGCCCATTGGCGTGTCGTTTGCAAACCTAGAGAAACCGGATCAAAGTTCTCATAATACTGACCTAGCTGAGGGGCTTCTCACACGCAAAGTGTGGTCCTCAACCAACGAGGCTATGCTGACTTTATCTTTTCTGTGATGCTGTCCTGTCCTTTGCTACTGATTTGGCAGTTGGGGAGGGGCTGCTGATAATTTTCTGAAATAAGGTTTGGGAGATAATTGTTCCCACTTATTCTGTCAACCCACATCTTTACTGACCAGCACATTGGTGCTTGGTCAAACTAGTGATGATGAATATTTGCACCGGACATGCAAACTTGAAAGTCCAGACACACTATATTAGCCTTCTCCACGTCACGTTGTGGCAACCAATAAACTCTAAAATCTTAGAGGCTTAAAGGAACATGAATTCAATTTCCATCCTAGGAAGAGAGACGGAGGTGTCACGGCAGGGTGGCTTTTAAAGCGTTACCCGTGGGTTGCTTCACTCTTCCATTGGCCAAAGAGTGTCACAACGTCAAATCCAAGACAGGAAGAAGAGAGGGTTCAACAGAGAGGGGCAGCATCAAATATTTTGACAAACACTCTTAGCACACTGAGTCTCAGTTCCTTTGTCTGTAAAAACATGATGTAATATTCAAACTGTGGAATAGCGCGTAGCCACTTTAAAAGATGAGCTAACTGTTCTTTAAACAGGTGGCCCCTCAGACTGCCCATGATCCGGCATTCAGTGAAGGGAAGCAGCAGCGTGGCGAGGTGCACAGCCCGGTCTCATCCCTGCATCAGTTTAAGCACCTGTATCTGACTATATTGTTTAGGCGAGAATGTTAATTAAAAACAGTAACTGTTTAATGAGTGCTTGTTTTATACACCCTAGATGATGCTAAATGTTTTTTGGCTGCATCTGCTTGTTTGATCTTTGGAAACACCAGAAAAAGAAAATAGTTACACACCAAACGGTTATTCTTGGCTATCTTCGTTGAGGGTGGGATTGGAGAGAAGGCTGTATTCACTTTCAAAATTAGATGTAAATTTTTCACTCATCACTGTAGGCGGGTTGACCAGCTCTTGGGAAACAAATCTCCACTAAGAAATGTAGGTGCCAAGGATCTTCTGCCCGTTGGCCTCCAGGTCCGTTGAGGTGCCTTGACCTTCCTGAGGGCCCATTCATCATCTCTCTGATCCACTCCACCTCCCGTCCTTGCAGTTTTTTAAGTAGTGCTGATGACTTTTCCCGGAACTGCTAGCTTTAGTGCAAGTGTGTGCAGTTTGCGACCTGGAGAAACAGGTCTAAAGGTGGAACTCAGGTCTGCGCTCTGTGTCTCATCCTGCAGAGGCAGAGTCTACCGGGGATATGTATTTCTCAAGAGAGAAGCTAGGGCGTGGGGAAGCAGGGGAAGCTTCTAAAGGCTGGACGTGGGGCTATTACGTGGTCATGGCTGTCCTGGTTCTAGCGGCTGAAGCAACTCACACGGTCAAGTCAATTTCAGTGGCGCTGGGAATTCCTGGAGGTTGCAGTGGCATTTCCCACTGTGGATGGGCTTTGGAGTCAGGAAGACTGAGGTTCAAATCTCAACTCCTTCCCCTCCTTTTTGCATAATCCTCAGTAGTTCCCTTAAATGGCTGAGTAATGGTTTCTCATCTATAAAATGTAAAGTGAGACAAAAGCTGTCTCGCTATGTCCCTTGTGTGTGTGTGTGTGTTTATTTTTAAAAGCATCTAGTGTCATTCCTGGGTCATAGTAGGAGCTCAAAAAATGTCTTTCTTTCTTTCTTCAATGTTTTCTTTATTTTGCCAGATTATACTGATGAACATATTATTAGGTACACACATGATTTGGGGAAGTATTAACTTTACTCAGAATAACTTACTGCTTACTGTGTGCTAAGTACTGTGGGTAAAATGAAGAGTGAGTAAATGGTCTTGGAGTTAGTGTTTGTGTATTTAATACGTGGAAGAAAAAGAAAAGTCCTGGATACCCTTGGCTACAGCTTAAGGGCTTAACCTCTGGAGCTTGACTGCCTGGGTCTGGTATTGGACTCTGTCCTTCACTCACTATGTGAACTTGGCCAAATTCCTTTCTGGGTCTCTCTTTTTCATCTGAAGAAAGAGGCTCACAACAGAGCTTATTTCACAAGGCTACTGTAAATGTTGAACACATTGATATGTAACAGACTTAGAATAGTGTCTGATACAGTAAATGACCAATAAATATTACCTGCAATTACTAGCATTATAGTTGCTATGTAAAGATAATAAATCAATAAATTATTATCAAATTAAAAGAAGCAATACTTGTCAGGAAAGCCTGTAACTGGGAACTGTTTTCCCTGCAGTGTAGCCCTTGAGCTAGTTGAATTTGGAAATGTTACCCGACAGGGAGCCAGAGCCTATGACTCTGGAAGATCTGTGAATACCTTCTGGTTTGGGAGGATCACAGTGGGAATCTTCTTAAAAAGAAGGATCAGAAAGGGCCTATCTGAGGAGGGGATATAACATAAATGCCATAAATTCTGAAACTGGCAGAAAGAAGAGGTCCTAGAGGGGCTTTTCAGGCAGAAGAAAGACAGGGATAGTCCCAGATGGGAAAGAGCCACCGATGATGATCAGATGTTGATTGCTGGGGCTTGCCCATGGCTGGTTTTGTTAAGAGAACCTTTGTTCCTTCACTGCCAGCTGAAGCGTCACCATATGGGGAGCCCTCTGCTGGGGCTGTCACATGCTGGAGACCAGGCAGGCACCCCACATCCTCAGGATTCTGTCTGGCATTCCCATCAGGCTGACACCGCCACGCCCTGTGCCTTGCCAGTGTACTCTATACCAACGTGTCAGCCAGGCCACTGTCGTATTTCTTACGTCACTCTTGAGCAAATCTAAGAGAGGAAATGTAAGAACAGGCATCTCCATGTACTTCATTAAATTCACTCCTAATCCCTGCGTCTTAATCAGGGGATGGCACCAGCCACATACAGTTTGGGTAACCTTGGTCGTGTCGCCTCATTGCCCATTCATTCGTGAATACTTATTCAACACATGCCGATTGAGCAAGACGTACCTGCTTACATGACAGGGCGGTCGGCCACTTGCAGCCTCAGCATCTCCTTGGAGGAAGACGTGGGCCTGATCACTGGTTTTCAGCTATCATATGGACTCCTAATCCTTATTTTATTAAACAAATTACAGTGGAATCAAGGTTATTCTTTTAATAGTTTCAGCCTCACTCTCTAGTATACTGAAACTTATGTGGTTGAAAGAGAAAAATGGTAGAGTGGCTGGGAATTTTTATGATTATTACCCAGAACTTCATTTCTCTCTTCCTGGATTGTTTGGTGATGGAGAGCTTTGGGAACTGCTTACCTGAGGCTCCCTGAGATCCTTTCTGGCTCTGACACTCTCAGCGCGCTGAGACAATTTTACTTTTATTTTCTTTCATTTTTTCTTTTCATTTAAGACTCTTTCATATACGTATTTCCAAGAACTCCCTCGTCAGTCTCAGGAACGCTGCTTCAACTCTGCTTAGCAGTGACCCTGTTAGTTATTCCCTGCTATTTCCCTCTACTTTTTCAGAGTCCTCATTTCAGCAAATCCCAGTCGTGTGTGTATGTGTCCTTCCCCTACTCAAGGTCCTTATCATGAGTATCTGTAGGTTGGTGATTTTCAACTGGTGTGCCGTAAGAGGATCTTAGGTATGCCATGAAAATGTCAAAGGTCACTAATTAAATCATTTTCAAAACAAATTCAAAGCACAGTAAGTATGCTCTTTCTTTAAATTTTTTTTTTGGATCATCATAATTTAAGGGTGCTGTGGAAGTTTAACTATGGTTCAAGTGTGCCTTGAGATTAAAAAGATTGAAAAACACTGCTATAGGCATTCAGCAACTGCTAGTTGGATGAATTAGTGGATGTTTAGTATTTGTGAATAACTTCACCAGACACACACATACGTACACCCACAGAGACATCACAGCCTTGGATTATTGGGCTTCTTTTGTGAGAATGTTAATTCTCAAGTTGGAATTGCTAAATCCAAAGTTACAACAGGTTTTGTACTTTTATTGCCAACTACCAGATTGCTGTGGTGCTTATACCTTATGTGAGTGGTGGCATTGCTGGTAACACTTGCAGTGATCACTTATAACATGTTCTTAAATAATAATTCAGATCAAAGAGTACATCCTCTCCTTTTTTTCCTGTGTATCAATACTCTTTCCATCAGGAACACCAGTTATTTCTCCAAAGCCATTGAAATTGGTGCTTTGTGCTCTGAGTAGCCAGAGAAAAAGCAATGGGTTGCCCCAGCTCTCCACCCTTTTCTGTGATGATGATGACGACGGAAAAAAATGACTATAACACGTTTGCGAGAATAGTATTAACTCCACTTCTAGATGAGGAAATAAGGCTCAGAGAGGCCAAGTGACTTGCCATCAGTCACACAGCAAGGGATTAGCAAAGGCAGGATTTACATCAGGTTGGTTGCATCTGACTCAAAGCCTGGTCTTTTCCCACTAAACTATAGACACCACTCCCCAAGTGGATGTTCAAGGTCAGGAGCCTCGTGGGAGCAGCAGGTCTGTCAAGTTGGGCAGGGCTGAGCTGTTTATCATTGCAGAGGGCACTCATCACTGCGCTAATTACATTAATTGCTGCCCACTCTGTGGCTAGGTGGGTGGCTTAACAACACCTAGCAACTCCGGTAATGATGCCTGGGCCTGCCTTTATGTGTGAAAACATCTGACTTCTTCTTCTTCTTTTTTTTTTTTAACTCCTTCCCATGGTGGCCAAAGATAGTAATTACAGGTTCTATTGGTTGGACGTTAGCTACTCTACCTTGTAGGGGAAAGGTCCAGACTCTGAACTTTGCCCTCCATCAGCTTTTTTACAGAAAGGGGAGGGAAGCCAAATATTTATTAACTATCAGCCGTGTGCTTGAAATTTTATTCAAGTCATCTTTTATAATCTTCATGATTTCTCAGAAGTAGGAGTGATATTCTGCTTATTTTGTTTATGAGAGAGCCTAGTCACCTGCTTGGGGTCACATAGGCTTAGGTATGAGGACTTTTAGAGGACAAATGTCCTCCACAACCTGCACTGCACCACATCACCTCTCAAGAGGAGATACAGCAGAGCTTACCTAGCTGACCACCTCCTTAACTTGACCTAATTTTCATAGACTGGACACGCATCACATGTATGTAATCAGTACAGTGGGCCTAGTTCCTTATGTTGACCACCTCTGTATGTTGACCAGTTTGTTACAGCCCCTTGGGTGTCAACTTACAGAGGTTCTACTGTATTACCTTTCTAATGGCTGGAACCGAAATACAGAGCAGTGGGTCTGAGTTCGTATTTCCCAAGAACAAGCAAGGCATTAGAAATTGGTGTTTCACGGAGTTCCTATTGGTAAACGATGAATAGTTCACATTTCAGCTTTCTAACCTGCAGCCCTTCTGTGAGCTTCTGAAGGAAATTGATAGCACTTTCCAGCTGATTTTTATAAAAACTAATTTGAAGACTGTATACTTGTTGGGAATGAACAAGATGGCTTTGGCCATTCATTGTAATTGGGTAAATGACTTAACTTCCAGAGACCCAGATAACAGAGGATAATTTAGGAAGTAGTTGACTTTGGAATGCTGTGTATTTGTGAATGTTATGGGTGTGCCCATATCTATATGTGTAGGTATATATATCAACAAATGTGTTTTGTGTGTGTATGCGTGCACTCTTCAGGAAGTCTTAGGGCAGTATTGAACTTAGATGACTTGTTTCCTCTTACACTTGTTATCCATACATGAGGTTTAAAGTTTATTTTATAAAGCTTAGAATAACTGTGTTATATAATGATACAGGGTAGTGGTTAAGATATTAGGAGCTAGAACAGGGTTTAAATCTGGGTTCTGTCACTTACCAGCTGCTGTGACTTGGGCAAGTCATTTAACCTCTCCAGGCATCAGTTTTCTCACTTCTAAAAATAGGTTTCTAATGATAGCTCTGAACTGCTGGATTTCTTACAAGTCAGGTAGGTTTGTGAGGGCAGGAACTATGTCCACGTACTTCTATGCATCAATGAGAATGAGGCTTAGAAAGAACAACCTCTGGACTTTAATTATGCCTCAGTTCTAATCCCAGCACCCCCGTGTTGGCTGTGTGACTCTGGAGAAATTACCTAACCTTTCTGGGCCACAGATTCCTCATCTATACAATAGAGAATTTTATTTCTATTTCAGATGATTATGATGTGATGGGGTGGGACATGCAAGATCTCGTTCAGCAGTAAGCAAAGGTTGTTCCTTTTCCCTTATTCCCATCCTAAACCCTTACTGATGATTGAGTTCGCATTTGGTAGGTAACGCAAATTCTTTTCTCTCGCACTCTATTTTTTTCTCCTTTCCATCTTTTTTCTTCCTTTTCCTTCTCTTCTCCACAATTTCCTTTCTTCCTTCTTTTGGTTAGCTCCCCTCCCTCCAGGCCACCTGCAGCTGTCCCTGGATTTCTGTGGCAGCTTTTAACGCGCCTGTTCTTTTATCCTGCACATAGGCCATACTCCCCTGCCTGGACCCAACCCTGCTGCTGCTTCGTGCCACTCGCCCCAGTGGCCTCCAATGCTGTGTGACCTGCCTCCTGGCCTTCCCTGGCCTGGTCTCTTAACACGCTGTCGCTTGCCCAGTCTGCTCCTGGCTCTGCTGGAACTTTCTAAGCTCATTCTTGCTCTGGTCTTTCACATTTGTCATTCTCTCTTCCTCGAGGAATTTGCAGATTCGGTCCAGTCACCTCCTCAGGCCTCTGCGCACGTGTCATCTTTTCAGAAAGGCCCACTGGATGACCTTATGTGAAATAACACCCCCGGTTACCCTCAGACCTCCAGTTTAATTCTCCTTTTTTCACTTAGCCATGACGTATTATATTACATTTATTCATTTACTTTTGATTATCTCTCTCCCCTAAATAGAATGTGAGCTCTCCGAGAACAGACTTTGTTTTGTTTTGTTTTCTTTCTCTTTTTATGAGACAGAGTCTCAAGCTGTTGCCCTGATACAGTGCTATGGCGTCATAGCTCACAGCAACCTCCAACTCCTAGGCTCAAGCGGTCCTCTTGCCTTAGTTTTTCTATTTTAGTAGAGATGGGGTCTCCCTTTTGCTCAGGCTGGTCTCAAACTCTTGAGCTCAAGCAATCTACCCGCCTCGGCCTCCCAGAGCTCTAGGATTGCAAGCCTGAGCCAGCACCCCTGGCCTTTGTTTTTGTTTTCTGCTGTGTCCTCAGAGCCTGGCACATAGTAAGTGTTCAATTAATATTCACTGACTTAATGAATGCATGTGGTGACCCTGCTGTGAAATGGCAGGAAGAGCCCTCAGAGACGCTTCTGGGGATGGGTCTGGATGGCTCACTGAGCAGCACTTATCTGACCTAATGAATGGTGGTGAGGAGAAGAATTATTAGGTGGCTTCTGCGGGGCCCGTGTGCCTTCGGGGCCAGTGCTGTCCCACCTCTGGCCATGGAGTGCCTATTCTCATGCCTGTGCCTTATACCATAGTTGGAATGTGGTCTAGAATCCCCATGGCAGCTTTACAATAGGATTAATTCTGCTCAGATAGATATACATTGATCATAGATAAAGATGACTCAAGGTTTAAATTTAGCACCACCATAACCAATTGAAAGTTCGAGGTGTCCTTCCTAATTGTTCCCAGACTATGAAAACAAAAACACGGTGGCTGCTGGTACCGAGTCACTCTTCTCCTCCCTTTCTTTCCCTCCCATGCACGCTCCCTGTCCAGGTTCTGCTGGTGGAAACTGGTGGTGGCTTAATGAAGTGGCATATTTCACCAGGAGTCTAGAAGTCCAGTCCCTACAACCCCCACTAGTTCACTGCAAGATCTAGAGCAGGTTGCCTACCTCCCTGGGCCTCAGTTTCCTCCTCTGTGAAACGGGCCTACTCAAAGAACAGGCATTCACTAACAAGTGGGCAATGAAGGACAGCTAAGCAAGGCCCCATGGGAGTGAGGCACAGCTGCCGGCCGCCTTCCACACTGACCCTGACTGTGGTGTTTTCACAACCTTGGCTTTAGTCAACCATCAGGACAGGCAGTGGAGGATGCTGTGACAAGGCCTTTCAGAATCAGTCCCTCAGAAGGGCTTTCATGGAGGTCTCCTGGGTGCTCAGGGAGGGGGGAAATTGGGGTGGATGGCGGGTAGCCATCAAGGCAGTAAGAGGCAGTTTTGGCAAGTCTCAGTGGCCAGTGGCTGCTATAACTAATCAACCCAAGCGTGGTGGCTCTAAACGACAGTTGATTCTCTCACCGTCTCTGGCAGAGCTGCCCACGCTTTGCTTGGCCTTTGCTGGCAGAATTCCTTTCCATGCCTCTGTCTTCCTGGGGGCTTTCCCTCTGTGTGTCTCTGCGTCTCAAATCCCCCTCTCCTTCCTCTGGTAAGAACTCCAGTCATTGGGTTTGGGACCCATCCTAATTCCAAAACGATCACATCTTGAGATCCTGAATTACTTCTGCGAAGACCTTATTTCTAAAATAAGGTCACATTCACAAGTTTTGGGTCTTGGACATATCCCTTTTGGGGATACGATCTAACCCACTACAGTGGCCTCCAAGAATTTCAGATTAGGGGAAGGAACAGAACACGCACACCCGAGCAGTCAGCAACCCACATTTCAAGTGAAACATTCTTAAGACAAATCTTACTTGAATGTAGTTCGGGGGCTGAGTCAGCAATTGTTTGTCTTCTGAGTCCCTACTATGCTGAGTGCTGGAAGGAGAGATAGTAATGCTCAATCTCCGTCTTCCAGGACCATGGTAGGGGCTTAGTGGAGGAAGGCCCCTAACGCTGGGGGCATCAGTACCCTGGAAAGGTAGTGGTCAGAGAGGGCTTCTTGGAGGAAGTGTTGTCTCACCTATATAGTCTAAAGGTCAAGGGTGTAGGAGCCAGCCAGGTTAAAGGGGAAAAGAGTTCCGGGAAGAAGGAACAGAGGAAATAGAGGCTAGCGTCTATGGGTTCTGCACAAAGTATGGGCCTGGGGAGGCAGATGATACCTGTTTGAATAGGATGCTGCAAGCATTCAGAGAGCAATGGAGAGAGAGCCACCAAGAGATTTCAGGGAGCGGAATGGCATGACCAGATCTGCATATTAAAAATAAACATTAAAGAAAGCCTTTTGAGAAAAGCGATTTTCTAGTAGATTTTAAAATTGTATTCATTATGCTTTTTTTCCTTTAAAAAAGAAGTATAACATATATACAGACAAGTGCACAGCACTTTTTGGGTTTGTCTCTCATTTCAAAATATCTGGAACAAATCCGCAGTGGCTCTCCCGGGCCCTTCCCAACCCTCACTGTCACTTGTCTCACCCGACCAGGCTCAAGAGGCATGAAGGGGAGGATGCACTGGAGCTGGAAAGAGGTTCAAGGTGAAAATAAATCCAGGTGTCCTCTCTAGCCTTCACACCTGCTATCCCCAGCTGTGCCCTGGGCATTTGCGATGGAGGTGGGGGACACAGAAAGGAAACACGGCAGTCCCACTGCACCTGCTGTCAAGTGTGTTGAGGCAAAAGGAAAACAGGTCAATTATGGAGCAAGGCCAGCCAAGGTCAAGGTCATAGCACCAGAGGCCAAGAGCCCCAAAGGAGGGAAAGAGACCAGTTCACTGGGTAGAAAACTATACAGAAGGAGCTCGGGGCTAGACTCTCTCTTCCCTTCCGTACCAAACGCTTGGTGCTTACGCAGTGAATACCTTGCAGCACCTGTAGCTCCTCAGAGCGTTATTTTATACACATCGTCTTACTGGATCCTCGCACCTAGAACAAAAGCTAAGTATTGTAATTACTGTCCTACACGTGACGGGACTGAGGTTTACGGAGACTTGCTCCAGCTCACACCATTGTTAAATGAGGGAAACGGCTTTGAGTTCGCCTCCCTGTGGACCCCCAGCTCCTGCACGCCACCGTCCTGTCTCCCTGACTGCACGCGGAGAGGAAGCCGCGCATTCTATCGGCCGCATGGCGTCCTGTGCATTTTCGGCACCTGTGTGCACACACTAACGGGCATGTGCAAGGGTTGTGGGAGAGTGTCAGGACTGCGTGTTGAGCGGCTAAATGCTGGCAAGGCCTGGCTCAAGGGGAACCGGAAGGGAAGCTTAGAACCCCACCGTGTGGGAGGCTAGTCACAGGGTGTGAGGGCCGGTTCTTGAACAAACTATTGGGAAACGGGTCTGTTTAGCCCTGGTGAAACTTTACTTCGCTGGGGGGCCCTGGGTTTTTCCATGACTGATTTCCAAAGAATAATTCATTTCCCATTCTGTAAAAACAAACAAACAAACACATATTTATTTAGCATACAGGACTTAGCACTGTACACCTGTGACATCATTTAATTCTCACAAACCCTGCCAAGAGGGCACCCATTAGTGCCACTGCTCAGCCCCGTAGACACAGTCGGGAAGGTCAGGTGATTTGCTCAAATAGCTGTGCTGGTGTGAGGGCACCCCAGGGCGGTGTTACCAGTATTACTACCACATTACTAGGCCAGGCTGGCATTTTAAAGTTACTGGTGAGATATTCCCTTTATCAAGAAATTTGTAAATTATCTCTAGTTTATAAAACAGGATGCCAGTGTCCTGATCCTGTTCCTCTCTCCTCTTTTAGAAAAAGAAAGGCTTTACCTTTTTATTCCTGAGTGACTAAGCTGCTTTTTTCCTAGAGGTAAAAATCTCCCCTCTAATTCACTTGAGCAGGATTGGCAAGAGGGTACAATTGCCACATTTGCTCTCTTTTGGCTCCTTTTCTTCTTTTCCTAAAGCACATGGCCTCCTTCAAGACACCTCTCGCTCCCAGCCCCCGGCACCACAGGATGTATCTAGGAAGGTGGGGACCTGTGGTCTGGATGTGCCTGTGGTCAGAGAGACCTGGTGTGCGTGGAGTCCAGAGGGACCTCTGGGGTTTGGGGTGGGCTCCCCCAGTTTTCTAAAGACCTCTAGTCCCTCCTTTCCCAGTGCCACCACAGAAAGTCATTTGAGAACATTTGAGAACTGAGACAAGTGTTTGGGCCACTAGCTCCCTTTAAGAGGTAGATGGCAATTCTGAATGTCTGAATAGATGAAATATTTCTCACTGGGCAGATGGATTGACGAAATCCTTCCAGAAGCAGAATAAATAATAAAGAAAAAGGCTTTTCCAACCCTAGGGCCTGTCCTTTGATATCTCCTTTAATGCCCACAAAGCAGGAAACAGTGGGGAGGAAGACGAGCTGAGTGTGCTCTTAGCATGGGCCGTGGTGGAGATATTCTGAGGCCTGGGGGCATTGCTGAGCCTCGATTTTCTCTTTGTTTGGTAAAAGTAATGCTCTCCCTCCCCCAGCCCTTGTCCCTGAAGGCTGCTGTAAGAATGGGATGAGAGTATGTTTACGATCTTGTAGCAGGGGCCCAACTCAGAACAGGTGCTTAGGTCAAAGTCAGGAGGCCTGGCGGTGTACTCCAGAGTCGGCCCTCAACCCTCCATCTCTCCTCGCTAGGCTCCTTTTCTGTGAAATGAGGGAATTAGAATATGGCATTGTTTTTCTCTTTCTCTCTTTATCATCCCTTTTGACTCTAAATGCCATGATTCTTTTCTCTAAGTGGAGGATTAGAGGTAACTTTTAGGAGATAAGTGAATCATTTACTATTTAGCTATCCAGTTATTCAACAAATATTTAATGAGGACCCACTACTTGTTGGCCACGGTGCCAGGTAATGCATAGGGGATAGCAAACGGAGTCCGCAGTGCTCGGTGGTACGCGCAGAACAGCAGCTGCTCTCAGAATTTCTAGTGTGAGGCTGTGGGGGGGGGACCTCCTCATCTCAGACACTTGAAGAAGTTCCAGGGCTCCAAGGAGAACGCGGCTAATAGGATAACATCAGGCATGTCATAGGTATTCAAATGTTTGTTAAACGAATAAATCAATGCCAGTACCTTAAGGAAGCTCTTGTGGTGAGCCTCCAAGGAAGAAGTTCCTTGGAGTCCAGCAAGACGGTGGGCACTCTGGCAAAGGGTGTATGTAATTGCTAAATAGTTTGTTTGCTGAGACATCTGTGGATGGCAGGTTCTGCCCATACCTGCCCGGTTTTCAAGGGGGCCACTTACCAGGAACAAGGTTGGCTTCACATGCCGGGTCTTTTTTCCCCAAAGGTGGAGCCAGTGCAGGTGCCAGGACATAAGGAGAGAAGGGGGAGAGTAGCCAGAGAAAAACACCAGTATTACTACCACATTTGTGCCGAGCCCAGAGGACCTTTAGAGGTATGGGGTCTCATCCGTGTCCTGTCCGAGGGGAAACTGGCAGATAGGATGTATGTCCAGTCAAGAGTTGGGCCCAGAACCATGGTCCAGGGGCTGCATGGGGATGTGGGGAGAACCAGGGCATAGAAGTTGGAGGCTGACTTGGGTTGGGAGGCTGTGGAACTTTGAGCAAATCACTTAATCTTTCTAAACCAGCTTCCTGATCTGTTTTTATTTCTGAGTCTGTTGCCCCAGGCTAGAGTGCTGTGGCCTCAGCCTAACTCACTGCAACCTCAAACTCCTAGGTTCAAGCAATCGTCCTACCTCAGCCTTCCGAACAACAGGCGCCACCATCATGCCCAGCTACAGCTTCCACATCCGTTAAAAGGACATTACACGGATGACCCCCGTAAGATGTCGTGAGGCTTATTGTGTCTCAGGCACTGACACCAGAACTTAGTTGGTATTCATACTCCTTACATTATTAGGACCGAGCTGCTGTTGCTGTGTAATACCAAAAGACATCGAAGGACAACTTCAGTGACAGAACTTAGAAGAAGGTTGTGTTAGCTTCAAACAGTGAAACAAGACTAAGTAGATAGGGAGGAATTTAGCTCTGGCTTAACTCACCCATGAACCAGCTGTTGTTTATGCCCTGTTTGAGGCTTAATTTTCTCTTCTGTTCAATGGGGATTATTTTTATGCTCAACCTTTTCTCATCCATCCATTAAACACTTATTGAAGGCTTACTAGGAGTTTTAATATGCTTGGTGCTGAGGACACAGGAATAGGACACACTCCCTGTCCCTAGGAGCTCTCTATCTAGTGACAGACTGTTAAACGGATGGGTAGAACAGAGTGTAGTAAGAGCCGAGCAGGGGCCTGGCCTTATCTGAGTGGACAAGAAAGGCTTCCTGGGGGAGGTGACCTTGAAAGCTGAAGGTTGAAGGATGAATAATCAAGTAAAAGTAAGAAAGAAAGCAGGGAACTGGAAAGGGCATCTCAGGAAGAAGAAATTGCATGTGCAAAGGCAGGGAGGTCAAAGGGCACAGCAATAGGGGTGATGTGGCTGGATGAACTTGACTCTGTGCAGTGGTAACTTTGTTGTGAAGGCAAGGGCAGCCACTGGGAGGTTTTAAGCAAGGGAGTTGGGAGTAACATGATCATATTGGCACTTTAGAAAAAATCCTCAGGGTGGTGTGTACTTGTGTGAAGTCTTATTACTGAGAACAGTTGGAGTAAGTAGATTCTTGACTCTGTCCCTCCCTCCCCTTCCCCTGCCCTCGTAAGAAGGCTCACATCAGGTGAAATGAGCCACGCAAACATGGTGCTTCTGCCTGGCACATAGTAGGTGCCCGATTAGAATATATTCATCCCCTTCTAAAACGTAGCTCCCAAAAGAGAAATCCCCGGGCATGAAGCACAAGTTAGGGCAAGAACTTGAGGGTGAGGTTGTGGCTGTTGGTTTTTTGGCTGGTATTTGGGCATAGCCGACAATATTTAGGTCAGAGGAAGTTCCCCAGACAGTTCAGCCTCAACCAGTCATCTGGGGTTTCAGGGAGGGCAAGAGAAGGTCTCACACTATCCCCCCCGCCACCCGTATTTTGGAAGGCCATCTCTCTCTAGGGTTTTGGTTTTGAAAATTTACCAGACACGGGCTATAGGGTTAATTTGTCTGGGTCTGCTTTCTCACCTGTAAAATGGGTATGAGGTCACCTGCACGACCAACCCTGGGGGGCTGTTGTAAGGATGGACAGCTATGAGCCACAACAGAATAATACCATTGATTACGTTCATTAATGCCACCTCGGGCTAGGTGAGGTGGGCATGATCATTATCTCTGTTTCTTAGGTAGAGAATCGAGGGTCAGAGAGATGGTGTGAGTCACCCACAGTACAGAATAGACGGCTACAGCCAGAGCCCTGGCGTTTTAGCCACCACACCATGACACCATGACCTCTCCGTTGATGACCACCACCTGCTCCTGAGCGCTTAGCCTGATGCCCGTATTGCAGACACTTCAAGGAAAGGGGCAGCTCCTCCAGGCTGAGGGGTCTGTTCAGATCCACCCGTCCCACACCCCAACTCAGAGTCTTCTCTGGGAAATGGCTCAAGGCCCCCCATTAAATCCCTCTAAAGCAACTTGTTCTCTTTGACTCCTCACTAGGCTGGGATCCTGAGGGCAGGGACTGTGTCTGGGTCACGGTGACATCCCCAGGGCCTAGTACAGAGGCTGGCACTCTGTAAATAGTAAATTCCTGCTACCACTTGTCTGCATTTTGTGCCGAAGCTTTCCCCTTGGCCTGGAGGTCTAAAGCAAAGAGGCCGAGGCTTCCAGAAAGTCCTCCACGGTCGGTGGGCACTTGAGTGTTGGAGGCCCCGGGAGAGGTCAGTGTGCTGGTCAGGGACAAGCCTGTCTCCACTTCTCACGCCCCTCCCTGCAGAACACCCCTACAGGGGCAGGGTGGCCCTTCCCATCCAGCCCACTTTCCAGACGGGACCTGGTTAACTCCGAGCTCCCGTCCTGTGCCAGGACCCCTAAGGACTGCAGAGTGCTCCCAAGTGCCAGAGCTGCTGTACCTACCCACAGCTTGAGTTGGGCCCTCCTGGCTGATCCTCTGTCAGGGGAACCAGAACTATCCTCAGGCACATTGAGCAACTGGCAAGGAAAGTGAAGAAACCAGTTTAGGGCCACAACGGAGTGGGTATGGGTGGGGCCCTGCTGGCAAAGGGGCAGCTGGACCAGTTTCCTGCACTCTGGGACTGGATACAGCACCGTGGGACTTTGGCAGAGGCAGGAGAGACGCGTGCCCTCGGCGCACCTGTGCGTCCTCCAGGCGGATGCTGGCTTTGGTAATGACAGTTCCAAGGGCTCTGGGTCAGGGGTCAAACGGCTTGTGACTTCGACTTCCAGCTGCTAAATCAGGCGAATGGCCACTGAGCTAGCTTGCGAAAGCCTCGGAGGGTACAGGCAGCACCTGGAAACAGCTGGGCAATCACGCAGCAATCCTGACCTCTGCTCAACTTCTGCCCTACCCCGCGACACCAGTGAACAGACTTGTGTTTAATCCAAGCTGGTCTGCCCACAGGCTTTTGTGTTCTTGGGCAAGTAGGTTCTATCTGACCCAGCGTTTCTCCAGACCAAAAATGGGAGGACGGTAGCCACCCCAGAGCATCGTGGGAAGGGAAGTTAATGAGATAACATAGGAACGGTGCCTGGCACACAGTAGGTGCTCAGTAAAGCGAAGTTCCCTTTCCCTCCGTTGTTGAGCATCCAGACCTCACTCCCAACCCCTGAAGTCGGGTGTCAAAGGCTGCGCTAGGGCGGCAGCTCTGGGAGGCTCCGAGCCTGGCAGGAACTCATTTGAATCTTTTGGGCCTCAGCTTGCCTGTCTATCAAATGGGATGGGGCGTGTGCACGGATCCCAGAGTCCCTGGGCTCCAGGTGGATCGCGTTTCCAGAGCCCAGCAGGGAGCTGCAATGCGTTCTTCCATTCACGTGTTTGTTTATTCACTGATCCCTGCCGGGCGGAAGGCTTCCTCTCATTGACTCCCCATGGCCCGCCAGCGTTTCGTCCATACAAGGCCAGTCTCCCAGGGCTGCTCTTTGTGTAAATAAAGCCGACGCCTCCTGCCTGCAGGTCGACTCCGGGTCGCCGCAGGCCCCGCCCCCAGCGCCGGGCCCGTGGGGGAGGGGGAGGCGGAACCGGCGCTACCCGCCCTGCGCGGGGTGGGGACGGGGGAAGCGGGGAGCCCGTCACCCCCCCGCGGGCCAGGGCCAGGCACCGAGCTGCGTCTGAACCAAGGAGCAGGGAAGGGCACCCAGGTTCTGACTGTCAGGGTGCCAAGTCACTAGCACCTTTGTCCACTGGTCACCACCCAGCCCTGGACATATGGCAGCGAGTATTCTTTCTTCCCTTTCTACAGAGGGGAGACTGAGGCTCAGCAAGATCAAATGGTTTGACCGGGCAAAAAAAAACGGCAGGACAAGAAATCCTAAACCAATACACCTGGTTGCCAAACCCAATCCCCCCACCCCCCACCTGTCACCAGGGAGATTGCAACAGGGGAAAATAAAATATGTCCCCAATTAACAGACCACGGGAGCGGAAAGCGACGCTCCCGAGCTTCCTTCCGTAGCGTTGATAGGACTCGAACCACAAGATTTATCTACAGGCTAGGTTTTCTGGGTAACAATTTTACTCCTTTTTAAATTCAAAAGTATAGATTCTTCTGAAATGGGAATGGAGACTGTAAAAGTCTCAAAACCATTTTAGGTGGAAACAGGAGACTTCAAAAAAAAAATTCAAGTTGTTTCCACACCCTTCTCTCTACTATGCGGAGACATTCTCGACGCCAGGGCATGGACGGGTAAACTGAGGCCGGAGGGGTCGGGGGAGCGCGAGATGGAGCGGGGGTGGGGTGGGGGGTGGGAACAGAGCCGTCCAGACGCCCGGCTTGTAGGGGGTCACGTTTGGAATAGGTTTTCCTGGCACTGCTACTGCTGATCTTTGTCACTCGGCCAAGCAAGTGAGGGCGATTCTGAGTAATCCCACGGAAACCTCGGCGAGGCCGGGGCTAAAAGCGAAAGGGACGCGCGGGCAGTCTGCTCAGGAGCGCGACGGGCGCGGAGCCCAGCCGGGCGCAGGCACAGGCGCGCCCCGCGCCGCGGTTGCCTCTAAGCTGCCCGCACGCTCTTCCTTACGCGCTCCTCCCCACGGACACGCCCTGCTGCAGGCCTGCTAACCCCTCTAGCCCTAGATCTGGGGTCTCAGTCCAAGTTCCAGCAGAGGCCAGGAATGGTCCCCCGCTGGGTCTGCAGGCCAGCCCTCTGAGCTTCAGGTTCCAGGCACCAGTGGCCCTCTCCCTCCCTGGTGAACAGTCAAGTGCTTTGGACTGCGTTTAAATCCACACCTGATATTTGCTAACTGTATGACCTTGAGAAAATTACTTAACCTTTTTCAGTCTCAGTTTCTGCATCTGTAAAATGGGAATTAGAAATGCTTATCTCATATAATTATCGTGAGAAGTCAGTGTGTAAAGGCCTAGGGCCCTTAAAAAAACTAATTAAATGCTATGTTTTGCTATTGTTGTTAGGCAGGAGTCCCAGTTAGACCAATTAAGAACTGGACGACCAGGCAGGTGTACTTTCCTCAGTTTCCCCACCTGGAAAAGGAGCTTCATTACACTTTACATCACAGAGTGGTGGTAAGAATAGACTGAGCTCCCCAGAACCCGGCAAGTTCATGGTAATGAAGTTTGCAACCTTTACCACCAGCACTGACTGCCTTAAGGCCCTTTATACTTATTAGTGCATTTAATTCTGAAATGACAGTATGAGAGAGGAATTGTGAATATTCCATTTCACAAGTAGGAAATTGAGGCACAAAGAGGGGAAGTGACTTTTGTAAGATCACACAGCTACTGAGAAGGATTTGAATGCACAAAATCTGGCTCCGGGCTCCTCCTGGCTCCTTGTTCCAATCCTTGCAGGATGCCTCACGCACCGTGCCAGGCAATGGGGACGCAGCCAGGAATGACACCACACAGCCATCTCCTCAGCAAAGGTCGCACCTCCTTTCTGAGTTTTATTGGCATCCTTTACCTATGATTAAGCGTTACATGCAGTTTCTTATATTTTATATGATAAGGCAGTTCACACACAGTAGGTGTTCGGTATTGTTAGTTTCCCTCTTCTTGTAGCTTTGGGGGTCCAGTTACAAGTGCTTGCATAGTGTGGGGATTAGGAATTGTATCCAGGAGGCCCTCCACACACCTGTGTCCCCCCTTCCCTGTATTCAGCGATCTTCCAGATAAATAGCCTAAAAGAGCTCATGCTTAAGGGTTAGACCTGTTAATAATAATAATAATAATTGCTTCTCCCTCTGAGAATTACTGTCTGCACTGTGCGGTTTCCAGAACTGAGGGTGAATTTACTGTATTTATCACTTAATCATTTCCAAAACAGCTTATGACTACAGCATCTTTAGCCTAAGGCCTGGAATTATCCCTCTCCTACCCGCTCCCTTTGGGGTCTCTGTGATAATTCTTGCTGTAAATAGCCAAAGCTATTAAGTATCGAATGCAGTTTTTGTTTTTGTTTTTTTTGCAGTTTTTGGCCAGGGCCGGGTTTGAACCTGCCACCTCCGGTATATGGTGCCAGCGCCCTACTCCTTTGAGCTGCAGGTGCCACCCTTGAATGTAGATCTTCTTCCGACCCAAGTGGAAGCTGTTGATACTGCCATGGCTTCAACGTTAGGATCAGTTCAAGCTTGGCTTTGCATTTGAAGCCTCGAGTTGAATGTGGAAATTAAGGGGGAAAAAAGTATAATGGCTGGAAATGAAAATGTGCAGTGGGTAGGTTTCCAAAGTAGTAAACAGCCCCTTCAGATTTTAAAAGATTTTAAAACTGTGATTCCAAGGAGGACACCCTAAATCCTATCACTCATGGCTGTATTCTAAGTGTCAAAACTGCCTTGAGATAATTCATTAAACTCAACTGACAACAAAATATTAAATCCCAATTTCTCCTTGTAAATGAGATGGCTGAGAACCCCCTGCACATGGTAGGTATTTATAGTGAAGCTATTATGGTTAGGGACAGGGACACAGAGGAAACAGTCAAAGACATTACACTCAGTTGATATTTATTGAGTCGTTACTATGTGCAGTTGCTCACAAGTCTATGATTTCAAAGAAACCTCACAGTTAGCCTGTGAGGAATATATAATATCATAGAAGAGGAAGCTGACATCCCAAGGAGTCCATTAGCTTGGCCAGGGAGGCTGCAGTGGAGTCTGAGTTGAGATTTGGGTCTTCCGACTCCAAGTTCAGTATCCGATTCATTGTATCTCTCTGCTTTTCCAGATGTCAGCTTAGAGCTGGAGGTGACTCAGAGGGGACTTCAAGGTCACCTCAGCCAGGGCTTCTAGACCTCTGTTATAATCCAAGTCAGTCTTGATAAGCACAAACCCACACACCCTCTTTTTTAATTTTAATTTTTTTGCCTTTAAAAAAATCTCACAATATTAGGCAGTGCCTGTGGCTCAAGGAGTAGGGCGCTGGCCCCATATACGGGAGGTGGTAGGTTCAAACCCGGCCCCGGCCACAGTATTACAGGGCTACCCATGTTTTGGTGATATATTTGCTTGTGTGCATTTTAAGAAAAAGTGGTAAGTGCGCTCTTCACCCAGAAGGGATGCATTGTACTAGTTGGGTGCGAATTAACCCTTCCCCTCCCCCACTTCGTTCCTGTTGAATTTTACTTCTTTATGTGCACATAGTTTTTGATCGACTAGTTCCAATTTAGTAATGAGGACATGTGGTGTTTGTTTTTCCATTCTTGTGATGCTTCACTTAGAAGAATGATCTCCGGTTTTACCCAGGTTATTGCACAAGATTCTAGATCACCATTTATTTTTCATGACTGAGTAGTATTTCCAGGTATAGATAGACCACATTTTATTAATCTACTCATGGGTTGATGAACACTTGGGTTGTTTCCACATCTTTGCGATTGGGGATTGTGCTGCTATGAACATTTGAATGCAAGTGTCTTTTTTGATAAAATGTCTTTTTTTTTTCTTTTGGATAAATACCTATTCATGGGATTGCTGGATCAAATGGCAGGTGCACTTTTAGTTCTTCTGTAGAAGTTGTACTAGTTTGCTAGTTGTACTAGTGTGTAAGTGTTCCCTTCCTTCTGTATCCATGTCAGCACTTGTTGTTTGGGGGCTTTTTGCCATAACCAGTGTGCTATGGGAGCCAAGCCAAGTTTGGGGACTTTTGATAACAGCAATTCTCACTAGAGTTAGGTCATATCTCATTGTGACCTTTTTTTTTTGAGCCAGAGTCTCATTATGGTACCATTGATAGAGTGCTGTGAAATCACAGCTCACAGCAACCTCAAACTCTTGGGCTTAAGTAATTCTCTTGCCTCATTTCCCCCAAGTAGCTGTGACTATAGGCACCTGCCACAATGCCTGGATTTTTTTTTGCTGTAGTTGTCATTGCTATTTAGCTGGCCCAGGCCGGGTTTAAACCTGCCAGCCTCGGTGTATACGGCTGGTGCCATAACCACTGACCTATGGGTGCCAAGCATCTCATTGTGATTTTGATTTGCACTTCTATGAGGACTAGAGATGTTGAGCATTTTTCCACGTGTTTGTTGGCCATTGGACTATCTTCATTTGAAAAATTTCTGTTCACGTCTTTTGCCCAGTTTTAATGGAGTTCTTTGACTTTTTTTCTCACTGATTCATTTAAGTTCTTTATAGATTCTGGTTATCAGCGCTTTATCAGATGTATAGCATGCAAATATTTTCTCCCATTTTGTAGGTTGTCCTTGGCTTTGCAGAAACTTTTAAATTTGGTCAGGTCCCATTTGTTTATTTTTATTTCTGCTGGGTACACACCCTCTTTTAATGAGTTTCACATTCAAAATAAATGAAATATCATGATTTGAAACCAATCAAAGCAAGGAGACAACACGGTTAGTGTTTTGCTTTTAAACAAAACAAATCTCGGCTTGGCACCTGTAGCTAAGTGGTTAGGGCACCGGCCACATACACTGATGCTGGGGGGTTCGAGCCTGGCCCAGGCATGCTAACCAACAAGGACAACTGCAACTGAAAAGTAGCTGGGTGCTGTGGCAGGCACCTGAACCCCAGCTATTCAGGAGGCTGAGGCAAGGGAATCACTTAAGTCCAAAAGTGTGAGGTTGCTGTGAGCTTTGATGCCATGGCACTCTACCGAGGGTGACATGGTGAGACTCTGTCTATAAAAAACAAAAAACAAAAAACAAAATAAGTTTCCCCAAAGCTTCTGCTCCTGCTGCACACTTCCACTGACACCCTTAAGGAGCTGCCCATCTTGTGCTCTGTCCTCTGAGTCATTGGCTTCAGCAGGGAGCCCACCAGAGGAGAATGTGGACACTTGCTGGTGGAGAATGTGTCACTTGCTGGTGACTGGGTCAGCTCTTGAGCTGAGGTCCACCTGTCTGGTATCTTTTGTGTAAACACCTTGCTTACCTCTCAACCTGGAGTCTCACCTTGCTCTAGCTCAGGGTCCACACTTGACGCTGACTTTATCACTTCCAGTCCCCAGGGCCTTTGCTCTGCATAACACACCTGCCCTCCATTTGCCAGGCAGCCCCTATTCATCATGATTCGGCTGAAATGTTCCTCCAGGGAGCTTTCTCTGGACCCCTACCACCTATATTCAAATGAAGGAGACCGAGTCTTCTTGTCTGTATACAATTGTCTTTTGACATTTGGCGATGCTTTATTGTGTTTACAAGTCTCGCTCTGTCAATCATCTATGGCCCCTCATGTCTGAGTATATCTCACTTCTGCCGCTACCAAAAATAATAGTGGTTGGAGTGGAACCACCTATGTGTACTCTTTTAAGAGTGCCTGGTATTTAGTGAACATTCAGTAAATGTGTATCAGATGCGCGCACACACACACACAAAGTCACTGTCATTTAATAGCCTTGAATCTCTAGGCAGAATATAAACTCTCCTGGACAACAGTCCCCTGTTGCAGCAATAGAGAGGTAGAGAGGTCCTTGACCCCACAGGTAAAATACAGACTTGCTTGTGGGATTAAGGCTGCTGACCTCCTAGTTTCTAAGCCTTTACAATCTTTCTCTGGAAAGAGTTGACTGACTTCATAAATAAGAGGCGAGGGAGGAGAAGTTTTAGTTTTTCATTTGTGGTTTACTCAAAAATGTATACTATTTTGGGCACCAAGTATAAAACAATGAACAAGGCAGACAAAATATCTCCTCTCATGGAGTTTACATTCTCCTGACTGAGGAAAACAATAAATAAGTAAACAATAAATATTTCAGTTGGATGGTAATAAACGATACGAAGAAAGATAAAGATTGTAATGAGATGAATGGGGGATGGGCTGATCAGTTTGGATGACTGAGTCAGGAAGGTGCTTTGCAGACGTGGCATTGGCAGGGCCCTGATTACAGGGAGGGAGGGAGCCGGGTGAAGACCTGGAAGAAATGAATTCCTGGAAAAGAGAACTGCAGATGCAAAGGCCCTGCAAGGAGACCAAGCTGGGCACCTGTCACAGGAACAGCAAGGGGGCTGAAATGACAGTGTGGACAGTGACTCGGGTAGAGCCCAGGTTGTTTTTCACAGCAGCTGCCAGGGTCAAACAGTAGCTTGGTAGGTGTGATTGTGTCAGCCAGAAGCTGGTTGTAGGGGCAGCCCCACAGTGAATGAATGAATGGCGCGGGGCTCTGTTGCAGTATTCAGCCTGGAAGGTGAGCGGCATTACCTGATCAGACTGTTGACGGCTCCTGATCAGTCACCGTGAAGGCTTGTGGAACAAAATGTAAGGATAATTTGATGAATTTCAATGATCAAAATATTAATACAGTGAAATGAGAATGAGGTTTCGAATGTAGCATAGGTGGCATTTTGGTGTTTTTTTCCTTAAAAAGAAACTATCAAAATCCATCCCAAGGTTGTTTTAACTGAAATGTAAAAGTTACTTTCACTCTAGTTTGGGGGATGGGGCTAAGATGCCACTTGCAGAGGGTGGCTTCAGCCTGATCCTGCTGGGGACCCTGGCATGTGGGCCACACCTGGGAGTCATCCCTATTCTTGGCGAGGGAGCCACAGGATCTGGGGTCCTCCCCAGGACAGCTGCTGCTGACGCTGACCACTGAAGGCACAGCAGAGCCCACACAGTAAGGAGGGGTTCCACTGAGGTCTGAGTGGAACAATGACATTCTCTGAGACAGTAAAGTGGAACCAAAGGGGATGGACTAGAAATTCTCTTGCCTTGGGGCTTCCTTGTGCATTGTATGATTATAGGACCCAGGGCAGTTACAGGATAGCCAGGGGCTCCAAGCCTCTAGCCACAGACATACTTCTTGGTTTTGCTCTTTCTCAGGGTGTAAATAAATACACAGTTCCCTCCCAAAGGGCAGGGAAGCAGTATGAAGGTGGGATGAGTGGATTCAGATTCTGACTCCACTTTCAGCTCTGTGGGGGAGCTGTGTGACCTTCTGCTCTTTGCTTAACCTCTCTGGGTCTTAGATTTCTCTCCTGGAGCACTTACTACTTCCCAGGCCCAGACTTTTCCCACATACAGCCTGTCTTTCTATGATGTCCCTGAAACAATGAAGAACATTTCTGTTTTTCAGGAACCAAACTAATTCTGGTCAGAGAGAGTATAATTGACATTCTAGTTTTATAAGTCATTCAGCCTTTCTTTTTTTTTGCTCATTTTATTCTTATAATGATAGGGTCTTGATACAGAAGCCTTGAAATTCATTTGCAGAAGAGCAATTTTGTAGCTTTCTTTGGAATTGGAGGGGGAACTTTCAACTTTATGTTGGGGGTAAGGTCAACCACTTGATCATTCTTTGCCTTTCACCGGTAAAGCAGACTTGAGTATCTAAGGCAGTTAGTTGTATTTTAATATTAAGATTTGGCAGTGACATGAGTGGGACATCTTAGGGGCACCTCTTAGGGACAGGTCCACTGCCAAATGCTTGGCAACGCAAGTTAGGGCTGAATGAATAAGTGGATAATTTGTTCCATGTCATATGATAGAAAGGAGACGTGTGCGTGCTCCTCCTAGATGAGTTCTAGGTCCAGTTCCATCACTTGGGTATATCCCTTACTCTCTGTCAACTTCGTTTGTTTGTTCGCAAAGTGGGGAAGTCAGGCTTGTCCAGCTTACCTCCTTGGGTTGCCTTAAGACATGGACGCCAAGCAAATGTACCTGTTTATTACCTGGGATGATGCGCAGGGTGAGTGTGCTAAAGTCTCTCCAGACTCTGCCTCTAAGCAGAGTGACCTCAGGAAAATCGTGCAACTTTGCTAAAGCCTCTGCTTTTTCATCTGTAAGTGGAGATAATCTCTGCCTTGCTACATTCATAGAAAAGCAATGAGATAATTGATGAGAAAGCATTTTATACATTGTAAAGCACTAAGAAAAAAGGCATTATTATTTTCATCTTTCTTGTCCCCAGCCCTTGAGTAGACCTCACGGGTGGCCATACTTGCTCCCTCCCAAAAGGTCCTGACAGGCCTCCATTCCCATGCCTGCCCTGGGGCTACAGCTGCTGGGGGGGACTCAGAACAGTGAGATCCCTCTCCAGGTGAGGGGGGGACTCAGAACAGTGAGATCCCTCTCCAGGTGTGTGGGGGGGACTCAGAACAGTGAGATCCCTCTCCAGGTGCGGGGGTGGGGGGGTGGGGAGACTCAGAACAGTGAGATCCCTCTCCAGGTGTGTGTGGGGGACTCAGAACAGTGAGATCCCTCTCCAGGTGTGGGAGGGGGGAGACTCAGAACAGAGAGATCCCTCTCCAGGTGTGTGGGGGGGACTCAGAACAGTG
>CAUYON010129644.1:0-24337 GCA_963573935.1 Arctocebus calabarensis | reverse complement strand
CCACCCCCAGCATATGGGGCCAGCACCCTATTCCTTGAGCCACCGGTGCTGACCATTCTGGCTGCTCTTTTAAGAATTAAACAGAGACCAGTAAAACAAGAAGCAGAAAAGCCAGTGAAGAATCTATCACAACAAACCGGTGAAAGGTGACAATGGCTTAGACCAGTGTGGTTAGCAGTGGAAGCGCTTATTAATTAGCAAATTCTGTATTTTGACGGGAGTGTCAGTCCAGATGAAAGTCGCAGAAGAAAATAAGGAATGAAAAGTGACAACCGGAGCGTCACTGAGATGGGAGACAGTACTGTGAGAAGAACGAGGCTACACGTTCATACCAAGGATAAAACACAAAGAAAGTCCAGAAAGAAGGAGGACAGAGAAAGGAGAGGAAAGGGTGGGGAGCTCGATGTGCACAATTCAGGGGTACATTCAAAACAACCAAGACTATATTATAGATGTCGTCCCCCAAAAATAAGTATGCGAGGTGATGGTTATATTCATCCGCAAAAAATAAGTAAGTGAGGTGATGGTTATGTTAAGCGGTTGGATTTAAGCATTCCATATGGTTTATCAAATTATCACATTGTACCCCATAAATGTAGACAGTTATGATTTAATAAAAGCTAAGTAAAAAAGAAGACAGCAGGGAGCATTGGAAGTTTCGTTTGGGGCATGTAACTTTGAAATGTATTTAGGACTAGAAAATAGAAGTTTCATAAGTAGTTGGACATACGATCTTAAAGTTGAAGGAGACTCAGGCTGGAAATACAAAGTTGAGAGCCGCCAGGGAAGACAGTAAACTTATGACATCACTAAGGGGCAGCAGGTGTAGAGACCACAAAACAGACAGACAAACGAATGTGCATTCTAGGCACAACTCTCTGGGCACGCTACACGATTTAGATTTAGAAAATGAGGATTCACTTGCTTAAGAGACTTGAAAAGACATTCCAGTAGAGTCAGATAAAATCAGGACAGGAAGGTGGAGGGTGTCAACTTTGTCAACGGTAATAAAAGGTCAAATATTGACATTTGTGAGTACTGGTCAAGTTTTCTTTTGCTACTAGAGATTTGCTCTTGCCCAGGTTGGTCTCGGTCTCCTTCCTGACCTCAAGCAATCCCCCCACCTTGCCCTCCCAGATAACTGGGATTCTGGGGGTGAGCCACTGTGCCCACCCAGAAGTTTGAGCGATGGGAGGATGACTAGGAAGCTCTGACAATAATTTTTGTTTTGCAACTGTTCCCATGTAGCATAATTAAAGTTCACTTTCAGATATCTTTCATAGCTTTTAGCTTGTTTACCTACATACAGTATGAATTAATAGCACTGCTATAAAATCTTTCACTACCTATAGCTGAGATTTTGTGTGGGTACCTTGAGGTTCTAAAATTTAGTAATGTTGCAAAAATAAAAATTGCCTCACTACAGGTTTTTAAACAAACAAATTGCTAATGAGGGTTATAACTTCAATGTATTTTCCATCTGGGTTGGCACTTGTCTTGTTTTAAATTTATCTTTCTTACAGCTCACTTGAGAGCAAGCACTGGCATTGCTAGGGAAATATAGGAGATAGGATTTTGAATAATCTTCCTGCAAGATAAAATCTGGGCAGGGCATTTGTAGTTAGTGACAGGTCTATAAGATAGGGACTTCTGTCTGCTACAAATAGGTAAACTCAGGGTAGAAGGGAGAAGGCGTGGGACTTCACCAGCCAATCTAATATTACCAGGATACTGCGTTTGTTGCAACCACCTGGGACGTCTCGCAAGACCTTCGAGGACAGGTAGAGTTACACCAAGGGAGACTGGCATTAAACAAGATCAAAATTGATGAAAGAGCAAAGCTTCCATAATGCATCACTGATTAGCAGTTAAGACCTGAACGCCTCTTCAGGCCTCTTCACCTCTTATTTCAAACTCTTCTGTCAATTGAGTCTTTATTTCTGATTTCCCAGCTCTTGTTGTTCACGTGCATTTTCACATGGGAATCTTCTTTACCTTTTAGGTTTCTTTACTGTTTGCATTCATATAGAAATCAGGTTTTTTTTAATCTTTCAAATTAAATATCATACTTGATACAGGGCTCCCCTATTCGGGGGCTGGACAGGGACCCCATTTTTTAGGATTAGGTGAGTTTGGAAATCAGTCTAAATCTCTCTCTGCACAAAGTAAATTCACCAAACAGCAGCCTGATTAGTATCTCAACTGGGCAGTGGCTCCTGGAATAGAAAGTACACAACCTACAGCCCATGCTGAGGCAAGCACCACAGGGACTTTCCTAATTTTTGGATTAGTTTTTGCCTGCAGGCCCCTGGCCAACTGTGACGTGTTCTGGACATACACCTTCCCCAAACTACTGCCCACAGGACAGGAAAAGGCAGCATACATCTCCCTAGACAGGACCCTCAGGAACTGCAACCTGCATCCCCTCCATTGCAGGATGTTCTGCTCCCGCTCTTTCTTATCTATTTCTCTATCAATAAACTCTGTCCTTTCACTTACTCGCATGATCTGTGGTTTCATTCTTCAAACTCTGAGATCAAGAACCTGATGCAGAGAGAAATTCTGGCTACATACTAACTAAAAACACAGGTAGATACTTTGGGAAAGTGAACACTAGAGATTCTTTGCAACACTAAACATTTAAGATTAGACAGATAATTCTGGACAAAAGGTGGCTTTTATTCTCTGGTATTTCAAATCATATTAGAATAGTAAAAATAGTCCAGTGCACTTGGACATATAACCAGAGTAGAAAAAAAAAATCAGACGTAGATTTCAGTATTTATTGGAAAAAGTGACATTTAAATGAAGGAGGAAACGATTAGTAATTAGGTGATAAAGCTATTTTCTTGCTCATTCCTATACCAAAATATATTCCGGAGGGGTCACATTTTTAACATAAAGATGTAACTGTAAAAATAAAAATAGAAACCTAGGTAAATATTTCCAAAGTCAGAGAAGAGACTATCTTTGTAAGGATGACAACAGGTAAGAAGGAAAAGGTGATAAATTTTATATACCCCTTTTACATCAACCAAATGCTACATACCAATTTTAAACTGTTTTATGGTGGAA
This sequence comes from Arctocebus calabarensis, assembly GCA_963573935.1. Classification (NCBI taxonomy): domain Eukaryota; kingdom Metazoa; phylum Chordata; class Mammalia; order Primates; family Lorisidae; genus Arctocebus; species Arctocebus calabarensis. The sequence continues at coordinate 21,262 of CAUYON010129644.1, read as the reverse complement.
AAGTGCCATAGTTTAAAATAAATAGTAATAAAAGAAGCAAGCAGACAAATAATAAACTACCAAATTTATTTGCGACTCATATGATGAAGGCTAATAGATTAACATTGAAAAAAATCACATTAATAAGATAGAATTAAACAATGACATAGATAAAAGCCAAAGAATATCTTATTGAATCATTGCCCCTGCGAGCAGTTTTGATGCACTGCTGTGAGTTGAACCAACCTTCCCCTCCCTGGCAGCAAAAGCCCCCGTTAAAGTGTGTTGGCTGGGAGGCTGAAGGCGGGATCTCAGCTCTAAGTCATCTCCTTAGCTGAGTATCACTGGGCTGTGAGCAATCATGATGGTTGACTAAAAGTCATCCACCCTCCTACATAATACAGCAAAGCATTTCAAAACAATGGCATATTTTCCACCATGATACAGGCAAGACCAAGACATTTGGTAATAACAAGCATTGGCAAGGTCTTTAGGAAATAGACATTCCCAGCTTGGGATGATGGTAGAATAACAGGTATAATTGCAAGTTGTTTTGGTATTATCCATCAAAATAAAAAAAATATTTAATTCAGCCATTCTATCTCCATACACTTTCTGTAGGTATAACCCTATGTGTATGCAAATGCATAGGGGACAATGAAGTTCATTGCAACACTGCAGTGAAAAGAAAAAATTTGAAACAAACTATATCAGCAGAGGACCAGTTAAATAAATTACTTAGCATCTTTTGAGTGGAGTTCTATGGAGTCTGTGTGTCTGTATGTAATTTGCATATAATTACAAACCCCTCTTACTTTTAAAAATTGGGGTAGCACCTGTGGCTCAGTGACAAGGGCATCGGCCCATACACAGAAGGTGGCAGATTCAAATCCAGCCCCAGCCAAACTGCAACAAAAAAATAGCCGGGCGTTGTGGTGGGCACCTGTAGTCCCAGCTACTCGGGACGCTGAGACAAGAGAATCACCTAAGCCCAAGAGCTGGAGGTTGCTGTGAGCTGTGATGCCACTTCACTCTACTGAGGCAACAAAGTGAGACTCTGTCTCTAAAAAAAAAAAATTGCAGAAGCCCATTGGCCCTTCAGAATATAAAATAAAAATAACAGAACACCAAATTTGTATGATGCAATCTCATTGTATACTTAAACATATTTCTATGTACCTTACAAAGGAATACTTCATAGGATTACTATTAAAAAAGGAGTAGCAATTAAACACTTGCCATAGGGCGAATATGCTTTACAGTGCTAATTTTGATTTGGATAAAACAGTATTTCAAGTGTATGTTCTAATTACCAAGTCCTGGCCTCGCCAGATATTGCACATTACATTACATTCCTGTTCAGCCTGTTTCCTCACAGTTTCATCTAGAAGGTTCTCAAAGTTAAAATTAGCCCAATAATGTACAAACATCTTAAAACAGTAAAAGCCTTTCTTTGATAAATAGGTATTAAAGTTGGTTCCCACGTGTGGAACAATACCATGCATTGCCGCTAACGTTTCCACCTCATAATTACACCACACATTCCTCAACTTGAGGGCTCTCTCTGACCCCAGCGCCAGGGCCACTTACCTCTTGCTTGAACCCCCGCCCCATGAAACTGACCTCTGTTTCTTTAGCCATTATTTTTACAATCCACGTTCCAAATAGACTTGTGGAGTTGGTGTCCTAAAAGGTAATTACAATCATGTTATTTTCTAGTTAAACCCCGTCACCTATAGCCTTTACCCCTTCCGGACAGGCTTCAGATCAAATCCCAAAGTCTTCGCTTTGTTGCACGGGGCTGTCTGGGATCAGGCCCTGGTTTGCATTTTTCATCTCACCAGCTCCTCCTTGGAACCGAAAATAACCTCCCTGCCTTTCTGAGGAACTGAGCGTGAGACTTACTCTCTGTCCAGTGCAGCCTCGCTGACTCCTGGGCTCAGTCAACACCACCCTCTTGCCTGGGAATTGTGTGTGTTTGCTTGTTTTTCCCTCCTCCATCACTCCCCACCCGTTGCACAGCTAATCCTTCCCTCTCTTTGTAGACTCGCCTCCGTGTCGCGTCTCAGAGAAGACTTGGTAGAACAGCACCTGTCTGGGTGAAGCCCTTCCCAGAGTGTCCTGAGATCCCCAGGCTGAAGCTTCAGGCCTGCACACACCAGTGTGATAACAATCGTCTGCTCACCTCCCTTTCTCTTCTACTAGAATATAATAAACTCTTGGGAGTAGGAATTCTCTAATTCACGTCTGTATTCCCAGAAATTTGCCACATGCACCACCAGTTAGCATATACAAAATAAAATATATATATATATGTTAAATGAACTAATTATTCCTTGGACAACACTTCACATTCTCACACAAAAGGTCAAAGAAGACATTTTAAAGAAAAGTAAATAAGCAGTACAGAAGTATTTCTTTCAAAGTGAAGCAAAAGAATTGACAAATAATGCTGATAAAGCTATGCGTAATGCCTCTTTAAATTCCAAAGGCTTCTGACTATATAACTTAACTTTCTTAAAAGTTCAGAATTAATGGGGCGGTGCCTGTGGCTCAGTGAGTAGGGCACCAGCCCCATATGCCAGAAGTGGTGGGTTCAAACCTAACCCCGGCCAAAAACTGCAAAAAAAAAAAAAAAAAAAGTTCAGAATTAAAAGAAACTTTGTAACTTTGTTTAGTCACCTTTAATCACTATTTCAATGGTTATTTGTGGTTGCATCTATAAAGATCCTATGTGTATAGAATTAATACAGGTAAATACATATTGGGGAGCATTTTATTTTGGGGAAGCATTTCATGTACTTTTCGTACACAGATGAAAATGTGAGGTTGAGAACTGTGCTGGGAATTTGCTGTTGTGTTAACTGATTTCGACTTATTCCCTTCTTTCCCTTCTTCCTCCTTCACATCATTTTCTTTACTTTGATATCTTAGATTATATAGTCAAATAAACTATTAGTGCAGATCTGAGGAATCCTTCTCATAGAAATGTGAATAACTTTTATTGAAATTTAATTTACACCAAGATTCTCTAATCAATAGTCGTACATAAGGCAAATGTGCTATTTTCCATAACCCTAGGCAAACAAAATCCAGAATGCTTCTAGTGTGGTTGAGGTTTTTTACTTCTTCCGTTTTGTATGAAACAACTGACAAATATAAATAGAATATAAAAGAAAAATGAACTAATCATATAGAGCACGGGTTCTCAACCTTCCTAATACCACGACACTTTAGTACAGTTCCTCATGTTGTGGTGAGCCCCCCCAACCATTAAATTTTTTTCATTGCTACATCATAACATAATTTTGCTACTGTTATGAATCTCAATGTAAATATCTGATATGCAGAATGTATTTTCATTGTTACAGAGGGTCGCAACCCACAGGTTGAGAACTGCTGGTGTTCAACAAGAAAGCATGAATAATTTAGGTACTTTGTGGAGAAACAGAAGTGAATAGCCAAGGTAACTTTAAATGGTACATGGTAAGACTGAGACAAATAAAACTAAAAAAAGGAGACTTTTTTTGTCAGAATGGTCTCTGTTATTTGCTTACACTGTGAGTCTAAGCGCCAGTACACATATTGTCCCACATTTCATATTAATATCACGTACCAGTATCGACCCATGGAGATATTTCAAGGAACATTGAATATATTCTATTTTTTTACAAAGACAGTGCCAGCCATATATCTAAAGTTTGTTTTAGAATTTGCTTTAATAATTCTTATATTTAAATCAAGAGACTAATATTGTTTTTTAGTGATTTGTGTAGTATTTTAAAACCAGTGGTATTTTAATGCTAGACTTTGTTATATAACGAATATTGTGATTACTGGAGCTGAAAGAGTAAATTCCAAAGCTATAGAATACGGGAGCACACATGTTTTCAGTCACAGCCATAAATAATGTCTGTCAATAAATCTAAAATCTGTAGATTATAAATATGTGTATGTGTATATTTATATACATTTGTTATATATACTTTTACATATAAATTCACTTGCTGTGGAATTTGTGTTTCATTAGGATCATTTTTGAACAAAAGAAAATTGGAGCTAGAAACTGATACATTTTAACAATCACAGTTGAGAACTAATTGATCTCTGTACACTTAACGATACTCTATGAATAATTTACTTCAAGTACTATTGTTTCCATAACAACAATTTTATAAAATACTGTGCATTATTTCAAGAAATGTTTACATTCTCAGGGAGATGCCTAGAAGATAGTGCAATTTTTTTTAAATAAAAAGTAAAGGATTCCATTACTTTATTCCATGCCTAGCAGAGTAATTGCCTGAATAATAACAATTAAGACCAATGAACTCTTACAAATGTGATGTTTTTAAAGCCCACTCAAAGATTCCTAATTGGTTTCTTAAAATCAGCTGGAAATTATTTCAAATAGATTGAGCAAATCATTTAGAAGAGAATGCTAACTATATTCAACCCTATTTTCAAATTAATAAAGTTGATTTATCATAGTGAAATAATTGAATGTTTCAGTGACTTTTAAAACATAAATATTCATTTCCATTTTAATTATTAAAAATATGAGTAATAATGTATCACTTATAATTAGTGGAATATTTAACTAGGATATATTCTAGAATTGTCTAAAACCAAAACCAATCACATAATCTATAAAATATTAATCATTTAAATACAAAAATACTTTGGTATTACATTTTCCCCAGAAATTCTATATATATATCAGTAACTAAGGTATTAGAATTAAATGCAAGAAGTATCTCTCTGAATCTAGAAAAAATAATCTTTTAACATTATGCTTAATTTACATATAGTTTAAGTTAAAAATTTGACTAGTTTGCCAGGCAGAATATCTTAACTTTTTAAAGAATTTGAGTTATTTTTAGCATCAACGTTTTGCATAAATCACCACAACTCACTACAGGCCGTGATTACAAAATCTATGTTTATAAGATCAACAGTCAATACCAATTTGAATGAGATATTTTTTGTAGATAAAGTCAGTTCTCAGTCCCTACCTGTCACATAATCAAAGCAGAGAGGATTCAGTAGGACAGAGCGGAGAAGAGACAGAATCTGAAGTGTTAGTGGTGAACAGATTTAAGTGGTTGCAAGTGTGACTGTGTGCAGAGCTAATGTGTCTATGCGGCCACACTCCGCGTTTTGGGTATGCGAGCTGCTTTTGTCCTAATATTCCAACAACACAGGGCATAATGATTTGTTCTGTCAAACTACTGTTCTACAAACAAAGCGCAGATGCGTGATGGCTGTGTAATGGCGTGACAAATGTGTCAATTGGAAGCTGGCAGAAGATCATTAGCATTACCTTTACTTAATGGAAGAGAAGAAATGGGGTTTGAAATGGATCGTTAGGTAATGAATGAAGATGAGTTAGGCAATGTTGAACTTTATGTCAAATGACAAAGTGCAAATCAATAAAACTTCTAGTCAACATGTAGAATAATTTAAAATTTATCTTTCTAGAAATGCTTCAAAAGTAATTTAAAATTTTAGATATGTTCTACATTATTCTATATTCTCCAGAAAAAAAAAGAACCAATAGGATATATAATTATACATACTTTTTCCAAATGAAAAAGCGTACATATAATGATGTATATGTGAAAATATACAGATTTATATATTTACATGAGATTAACTGTAATTAAGAAGTTGCGAGGTCTGTAATCAACAAACTGGAAACCCGGAAGAGCCTCACATGTGACTCCGATCTGAGTCCAAATGTCTGAGAACCAGGGAGCCGCAGGTGCATAAGGCCAGTGTCCGAAATTAAAGACAGACGGAGAGAAATGTTTCTTTCTTAGTCAAACTTCCATCCTATTCAGGCCTTTCACACATGAGATGAGACCCACCCACACTGGGGAGGGCAATCTGCGACTCTGTCCCCTGATTCACGTGTTAATCTCATCCAGAAACACCTTCACAGGCACATCCAGGAATAATGCTTGGCTAAATATTGTGACACATAAATTATCCATCACATATAGGACACCATTATCGCAGTATTTGACATGACGTGTAATATGTGTATTCTTACCATGTGTTCTAAGCATGCTTTTAACAATGCGATGTTCTGTACATGATGTTGTGCATTCATTTATTTTTTATCTCCCAATTATATTAATAATATTGTATGTACCAAACATACAACATATTTTATGTAGTTATAACATTGTAGAAAAATCTCTCATTTGATACCAGTATTTTTCATAAGATTCAGCATTATAGGTGTATGTGTTTATCCTTGTAAAAAATACTATGTATTAAAATGACAGAAACACAGGAAAAAAGAGCTATTTGGTATTGACTTTTCAAGCAAATTCTGTCCTGAATGTGTGCTTATTGTACAGTTATTACAAACGTAGATCATAGTTTCCTCTAGAACAACAAGATTAAAAGTGGTTGGTTTCAAGATAATTCTATGCGGACAAATTTAATTCATTTGTAGCCAAATAGAAGTACCATTAGCACCAAGACTTTAGCTTTCGTTTTTTTTTAATTTATATATTTTTTTGAGACAGAGTCTTACTCTGTCATACTGGGTAGAGCGCTATGGCATCACAGCTCATAGCAACCTCAAACTCTTGGGTTCAAGCAATCCTCTTGCCTCAACCTCCTGAGGAGCTGAGACTACAGGTGCCCTCCAAAATAGCTGGTTAGTATTTCTATTTTTAGTAGAGACTGGCTCAATCTTGATCAGGCTGGTCTTGAACTCCTGAGCTCAAGCAACCCATCTGCCTTGGTCTCCCAGAATGCTAGGATTACAAGTGTGAGCCTCCATGGCTGGCCCTAGCTTTCATTTACTCCTGATTCCAGGGAAAAAGCAAGTGGGCCTATGGGGTTCCTTTCAGACCCCATAGTTACGGAGTTGTCCTTGTCTTTGAAAAGACAGAGAACCATGTGATAGGTTCTAAAACAATATTTTCTCTATTCTGTGTTGTTACTACTATTTTAGTTGATTGAATTAAGACAGGCAAACCCTGGGATCTGAGATATGGTGTAAGTAAAGGACTCCTAAAATTGTTTTCAATTACCTCTCCGATGAAAACGATATCTATATATCTAATAAATAGGTATTAGAGATTTCTAAGGAAATGATAGAACAAACAAACAAACAAACAAAATCCCTACTTTCAAGAATTCCTGTTTCTAGCGATAGGAAAAGAGAAGAAACCCTATAGGTAGCTTTATTTATTTGTTTATTTATTTTTGAGACAGAGTCTCTCTATGTCACCCTTGGTAGAGTGCGGTGGCATCACAGGTCACAGCAACCTCCAGCTCAAGCGATTCTCTTGCCTCAGCCTCCCAAGCGATTCTCTTGCCTCAGCCTCCCAAGTAGTGGGACTACAGGTGCCCATCACAACACCCAGCTATCTTTTGGTTGCAGTTGTCCTTGTTGTTTAGCTGGCCCAGGCAGGACTCGAACTACCAGCCTCGGTGTATGTGGTTGGCACCCTACTCATGTAGGTGGCTTTAATCATCTTCCCATACTATTGTGTCTCTTTGCCTCGATCACATGTTATTTGGAAACTTTTCTTTGACTTTCCATTTGAACAATAACAAGATGGGAGCACAGTAATTATCAGGCCAAAGTCTTGGAGAAGATCTTATCACCTACTTGCCACCAAATGCAACATTCCCAGGGAATGGTATGTGTGTGTATCATATACACTTCACTTTTATACAGAACTATATACTATATAATGATGTACATATTTCATTGTATTATGTTATATTATATATGTATACCTATTCATATAAATACAGGGTACCAAAAATGTATAAACATATTAAGAAAGGAAAAAAAAAAAACTTACTAAATTTGTAATACTCACATCATGTTTGACTTCTGCAATTATAAGAGGTGCTCAAAAATAACTTATATTCACCTTTTGTATCAGCTTATATTGAGTATTACACTTAATACAGTTTTTTCCTTTCTTAAAATGTGTATACATTTTTTGGCACCTTCTGTATGCATACACCAATATACAACTCAATGGTTCTCAATTAGTAGAAATGATTTCTCCTCCCCTGCCCAGAGACTATTTTACAAAGTTCAGAGCTATTTTGGGTTGTCATGACCCGTGAGGAAGTTCTACTGACATGTACTAGGTAGAAACTAAGAATCTACAAGACACAGGGAAGCTTCCCACAACACAGAGTTATTTAGTCCAAAATGCCAGGAGAGGATACTTACAGGGCTGACAGCTCAGTAAACTGGAGAATTATTCACCTATTCCCCACAAAATTGTAATAGTCTTATGTTATACATTTTCACATATTTTCAGGAAATATAAACAAACATTTTTCTATAATTAATTGTTTAGCTAATTGAATAAATAAAACTCAGAAATCTCAAACTTCTTTTATTTTGTTTTTCATAAAAATAATAATTTCATTTCTCTTAAATGATCTTAATATATTGAATTATGATTGGAGGATTATGATAAGTATAAGATATATTCTCGTTACCATATATTGACTTTATTCCAATGCTGAAGCGAAGATACACCATTTAAAATACATGTCAGCTACATGTGAAGCAAATCTAATGACTCATTCTGTTACATTTTACTACAAAATGCCTTCCAGAAACACAGTATGGGAGTCACATGAAACATATTTGGAGTTATTAGGACTATGTCACCATGATGTTAATAATTCACTTACTCCAGAACACACTGATTAAGTAAAATTAATAAGAATAGCCCATGACATGTCTTTGATGATTTAGGAACATTTCAAAAATGATCCAAATTCAAGACTATTTCCAAACAAACTAGGCCAAAAGTATCTAAATTATCAGAGAGAAAGAGTTTTTTGCTGTATGACTTTTCAGTTCATGATTTTCTACTACTTGAATAAAAATACCCTGGAACAAAGGTTTAAAATATGATGAAAACAGCAATTCTATGAATTTTTTGGGAAAGGATTCATTGGAAAAAAATCACTTCAAAAGATACAGACACATTAAGCACTGGACAGATAAATGTTCTTAGTATTGAAGGAGAGCTGAATAAGGTGGGGAGCTGAAGTGGGAAAGAATCCCAGGGCCAGGCAATAAATAGCTATTGCCCTTTATTTATTTATTTATTTTTTATTAAATCATAGCTGTGTACATCAGTGCAATCATGGAGTGAAGTGTGCAGGCTTCATATACAATCTGAAATATTTTCATCCAACTGTTTGACATAACGTTCATGAGATTTTCTCGTTTATTATGTGAAAACATTTGTGTTCTGCATTTGGTAGTTTTCATCTGCCCCTTCTAAGATGCACCATAAGTGTGATCCCACTATTTACCCTCTCCCACCCATCCTTCCTCTTCCCTCCCTTACCCCTTTCCCCAAATTCTTGTACTATATAATTGGGTTATAGCCTACATATGAAAGCTATAAATTACCTTCGTAGTAGGGCTGTAAGCTATTGCCCTTTAGATGAGTAAGTTTTAGTTTAGACTCTGACAAAAGTAGATCCTAAGACTAAGTGATAAATACAGGCCATTACCAGGCCCATCAGCACAGGAGAACTGATTCAGGAAAGAAGACAGGGTAAGGGGTACCCTGAGAGCAGGTTGTATGAAGGGAGGGTTCATTCTTTACCCTGAGAGACAGGACATTTGAGGGAGTCCTTTCCTCTCCCTCAGGCTACCCTTCCCACAAACTGACCCTCCATAGTATTAAGCAAGAAAAAAATCGTCAGACAAAAGAAATGTGCTTGTCGGAGGAATCACTCTGCAGCTTTAGGTGAACCCGGGGTGGTTCCAGGGAATGGGGGAGATATCACCACTCCTACTACGAAGTATTCACATCATCCTCAGATTAACTAAATCACTATTTCCACTGGAGACACAGATGACCAAGACTTAGCTTTGGGGGGAAGAGCTGAGGCTTATAGTTGTTTGTTAACTAATTTATCCTCAAAGCCCCTAAATTTATGTAAGAGGTCACAGTAACATCTGAAACTTCCATGCTGTGATTCCGCATTTGTCTACAAAGTACACTGAAAAGATACTTGACCATAGTGTTGTTTCAGGAGAACACTGGGCTCCTAATTGGTATGAAATTGAAAAATATATTGATTTAGGAATTAAGTAAGAATGACAAGGAAAGGGCAACATTTGGTTCAAGGATAGTCCACATACATACAGCAGCTGTACCTACAGGTTCACATGTTGACATGAACAGCCAGAGTTGTCAGTGCTCCTCTGAACACCACTGAGGAGATCTGGGAGACAGAAGAACTCTGTAAAGTCAAGTTACTTGTCACAACTGCCTGGTTCCAAGAAAAATTCACACCAACGGCAGTTGTCCTTTATGGAAGAGAAGAATCGGGGAAGGTGACCGTGAAGGCAGAGCCTACTTACCAGCTCGCCAAACACAGAAATACCAAGGTCTTTAGGGACAAGCTAATCTCGTGCAGAAATTAACAGTGATGGAAACAAGTAGTGATATAATAAACGCATGGCAAGGAAATGAAGGAAAAACACAATTAGACTCATGAAGAAGGTGACCGCAGGTCTGGAAACTCTTTGTGCACCCAATTTTAGCAGCTTGAAGGAGAGCTGGCTTAGCAGGTGTATGGGGGTGTCAACAGGACAGGCTTACACAGGATAGTAAATGCAGAAGCTCCCATCTTACAACAAGACAACTTCCTGACCAGTGTTTTTCCCCTTTTCAGTTTTACAGAAGTTGTCTGATGCCTGATCCAATAAATATGCTGAGTGTTATGGGGACAGAGATGTTCTCTCCTGAGTCCTCCCCATGCGCCCTGATAAATATGACCACATAGGTCTGACCTAAGTCGTGGGATAATGAGGATTGGACAGGGGAGTGGATTATCCTCACCACACAAGATGACTGGTCATATTTTCCAATAAACATATGTTGTATCTTCATTATTTATGTGTCTCAAGCCCTTTGCTGAATGGGTTTCCACTCTTCTGTTGACCAGATGTCTTTGGCACCACTAGAGCTGAAATCTCAGCTAATTAAACTTTATCTTTAAAACGTCTCTTCACTTTTCTAACATCAATCTTTGTTTCCCTTCAACCAGACTCCAGAACTCTCTTTTATGAATCTACCAAAAATTACGTACCATGATGGTAAGCTTTATTCATTTCTTTTATTATTAACATCAACTGTACTGATGACCCATGATCCAGAGATGTCAAAAAGGTGATGCATTTAAAAAACAAATAATTCACTAAATATTAAAAACCACTGCTACTTTCTTCCTCTAATAGCTATATTTTATATACAATCTTCTGCAGATTACGCAAAAGAGAAAATAATGCAATAAATTTAAATGATCAAAAATGGGGCTGTCCATAAGATCAAGTTTTTTAGTTTTAAACCATGAGTAAAAAATGTAGTATTTATTTTTTGTGCCCAGCTGATTTCACCTAACATAATGTAATCCCGGCTGATCTATGTTTGTGAGTGATCGAGTTTGTTTGTTTTCATGGCTAGATACAAGAAGGGGAGAAGGGAGGGAAGGATAGAAAGAGGCTAGTTAAGGGACACTAGGCAACCGCTGGTCGGGGGTGAGTTCTGGTGTTCTGCAGAATCGTACACTAGGCAACCGCTGGTCGGGAGTGAGTTCTGGTGTTCTGCAGAATCGTAGTAGGCTGCCAATAGTAACAACTTTTTTTTTTTTTTGGTATATTTTCAAATAGTTTAGAAGATTGGATTTAGTATGTTCTCCACACAAATGGTAAGTGTCTGGAGTGATAGATTAGCTGTTACTCAGATTTTGTCATTACAGTGGATATGTTTATAAAAATGGTACACCACACCTTAGCAATATGTACCCTTATTACATGACAACTAAAAATAGAAATAATAACACAACAATTCTTAAGGCAGTTAAAACGGATTCTATAACAGAATCTGTATCTAGTTTTGATCCTGCCTTTTAACACCTGTTCAGTGTATTAGCTGTAACGAGCAGCCGGAGTGTGCTGGGAGTCTGGGGAAGCGGGTGTTCGTTTTACTGATGGAGAATCACAGTCCTCTTCCGTGGCAGCTGAGCTAATGGAATGAGTCAGTAACTGTTTGGGAACTCCAGATAATAACTCAAGAACAGTCGGTTTTTCTCTTCGCCTGTTTTAATTAACCACAACTCCAATCCTTGTGAGCTATTTTTCAATGAACAGGTATGGAAAGTGGTATCAAGAGTGTAGTACATTTAAGGCAAGTTTTAAAGCCATTCAATTTCTAACACAGATCTGCCAGATACGTCTCACATGTAAGTAAACAAAGCAAAATTTTATTTCTATTTCAATTGCCCGCGCTGGCCATTTTAAGAAAGGAACAATTTTTTTTAATTAAACCAATTTTTCAGACATGGAAATAAATTACTCTGAAGCTTGCAACCTTTTCAAATCTGTTTTTTTTTTTTTTAATGTCGGCATAGCATATGACATTATTTCAGGCCTCAAACATAATTAAATGTCAGAAAATGTCATGTGAGTTTTCCTTCAGTAATGATCTGTTAATTATTCTACTAAAGTACATTAAGAATCTTCAGCTATCATAGTCTTTGCTTCAAGATCTTCAAATCTGATAAGTATACTCATTAAAGAAGCTTCCATTCTCTGTGTAGGGCCTTTGTTTTCTCTTTCTTTCAATACAGGCAAACGGCTTCAGCCTGGCCAAACACTTTTAAGTGAAACAGGTACGTCCATGCAGACCGTGTGCCTGTGTGCAAAACCTTCCAGACAGAAAACGACATATGAACATGAATCAAGTTAGAAAGTGCACTTTTCCCATTTGTTCCTTCTTTGCATACCACTTTCTGCATTCGCTCTTAATTTATCCGTTTGGTTTCTCTTTTTCCTCTTTTTCTGCTTTAGCAATTAACAGGTTTTTGTATTTCTCTTGTTCAAAATTACCAGTGTTGTTTCTATCCTGACTGGATTCCAATGGATACACTTTTACTTTATTTTTTATCTGTATCTGCTTCCCCTCTCTAAGTTCATGCACTTCCACAAGCTACAACTGAAATTCACCCCAGACCCAAATCCCTCCTGTGTGTCTGGCCTCAAGCAAAGTTAGTTGCTCCCTTTAATTTGTTCACTTTCTTCAGACATTCATAACAGTCATAAAAGTATATTGAAAAGATCTGGGCACCCATTCTCTCCTCCCTTATAGGTGGATAATTTTTTTTTTTTTTTTTGAGACAGAGTCTGACTACATTGCCCTTGGTAGAGTGCCGAGTGCTGTGATGTCACAGCTCACAGCAACCTCCAACTCTTGGGCTCAAGCAATTCTCTTGCCTCAGCCTCCCTGGGAGCATCATTGCTGTTCAGCAGGCCCAGGCCAGGCTCCGACCCACCACCGTCGGTGTATGTGGCTGGTGTCCTACTCACTGAGCTACGGACGCCAAGCCACAGGTGGAGATTTGTAACAAAATGACCATAGTGTTTTTATCTTTATTCCTCAAAAGTTGAACATGATTCCTAAAAAGTAATAGACGTTTAATAAATAGTCTTATGAGAAAAAAAGGGAAAAAAGCATGCACAGAAAGGAGCAGGTCCCTTAGGTAAGTGATTATTGTTATTTGCTTTATTGTTGGGGATTCATAGAGGGAACAAAGAACCAGGTTACACTGATCGCATTTGTTAGATGAACTCCCTCTTATAATTGTGTCCCTCCCCAAAAGTTGTGTCACACACCGTGACCCCCCACCACCTCTCTCCTCCTCTGAAAGGGGAGAGCAGAGAGAGGGAAGGAGAAGGGGGTGGAGGGTCATGGTGTGTGACACAACTTTTGGGGGAGAGACACAATTAACTCTGTTCTCCCCTTCCCACCCCTCCCTCCCTCCCTCTCTCTGGTCTCCCCTTTCCCAGCACCCCCACCATGTACTAGCTCATTAATTGTCCTCATATCAGAATTGAGTCCATTGGAGCCTAGCTTTTCCATTCTTGTGATGCTTTACTAAGAAGAATGTGTTCCATTTCCATCCAGGTTAATATAAAAGATGTAAAGCCTCCATCTGTTTGGCTGAACAGTATCCCATGGTGCACACACACAACCGCTTGATAATCCGTCCCTGGTTGGTGGACATTTAGGCTGCAGGTAAGTTATTCCTATCGGAGGGGTGTAATCAGCAGGAGAAGCTTTGTCATTTAACGCACCATCCCACAGTACTTAGAGATGCCTTATATCATAGTCTGTGTTTCTTCCTGTTTACATCATTTTAGGAAATGTCCTGAGATTAAATTAAAGTTTAATTTAAAGTTTCTGTTCTAATGTTTTAAAAAGTAATGGAAATGACTAGGTTGTAAAAAAAAGAATATGCCATATTTATTTCTTTCAAAAACGAGAAAAGGTAAGGAATTCCATGTGAATTATAGTATCTATTGCATTTCTAGGCTCCAAATGCATAGTCAAGTCTATTCTTTCCTCCTCAAATCCATCCAGAAAATTTAAATCAGTCTATTAATCTTTGATTGCCAGCTATTAGTGTGTCAAAGCTATTCTAACCGCCTGGAACTCAGGGAACGCCCGGAAGAACCAGGGATTGTGATTATATTGGTTGGTGGAAGTGTCGTGACCAATGGGGGTCAGTGGAGACTAAATTGAATCATAATTCCCTCTCTCCATGACCTCTGTTCCTTCAGTCCATTAAACTTTATATCTTAAATCTATAGAGAGACTTTGAGGCAAAGTTCAGAGAATGGAATTGTCCACATCACTGTCATTGCTATGGCAGTAATTCAGCTTCGGCTCCTAAAGAAGAAGAAGAAGAAGGAAAAAACAAATACCACAGAGAAAATGTGATATTTTCACATGACCCTACAAAGACTCAGAAAGTCTTATAAAGATAGAGCAATCTATTCTGCTGTTCTAATTATTCGGGAGCCATAAACACTACTCAGGATACTCTGCTGAGTTATAAAAGGTTGATATAAAGTGTGAATATGTGGGGAAAGGATTTGATTTACAAATGTTTTCTGAAGCTTCAGAACAGAGAGTGGATAAAAGCTTGAGCTGGTTATTTTCCATTTTACCTGAATATATTGATCTCTTTTGGCTCAAAAATCAGATATGGAATTTTTAAAAAATCTCCATCCAGAGTATAAATTTAGCCCCAAATGTCTTTAAGCCATTAGATGTCCTCCCCTAACTCATAATAAATCATAATAGCAAGATTTGACAGATACTATAATATAAGGAAGCATGATCCAAGTCTGAGAATCTTCATCATATTTTTAGACCAAAATTTAACTCTTCTGATGCTTTGGAGTCTGTGATTAGTTTGAGCTTACTGATAACAATGCGTTTATTCCTAAGGAACCCTGACTAACAACCTCTCAAGGATTAGATTCTTTTACAAAGGTTATAACCAGAAGAGTTGGGAATTATGCAGTCCACACGTTAGGTCAGCCTGGTTCTGCAGAGTCCTCAAAGTGTGATTTCTCATTATAACTTCATCTCTGAGGGCAAAAGAACGCTAACACTCTGTCTTACTGTCCATTGGGCATTTCACAGTTGCAGCTTTTCTAGATTGCTAAAAATTCTAGATAAAAAAATAAATAAAAGGTTTCTTTCCTTCCTTCCTACTATGTCTGTGGACTATCTGTAATCTTCCATCCCTTCTCATTTAATTAACGCTGCATACTTCAGTGCTATTTTGGATTAGGCAAATATTTTGGTTGATTATATATATATATGAAACACTTAAAATACACATCCTTGAACATAATTCACCATTAAGCTTTATATGAATGTAGTACTGGCTTAGTCGTAACATTTTAGGAAATGTGAGTAGAATTTAAATTTCTTTTCTTTTTTTTTTTTTGAAATGATCTGAAAGAATTAGAATGAATCATTAGCTTTAAAATTTATAATAATATTACAAATGTAGGAAACATTGCATTTGAATAAAGATACAATACAAATGTATAGTTGTTTTTGTTCTACTAACAACTCCTAAAAGGGGAAGAAAAATATCAGGGCACTCCTATAACACCCTACCCCAGTTGAGTATTCATTATATCAGTTAAAAGGAAAATCTATATATATACCAGCCTATTGGGAGCCTTAAATTGTCTCTGCATCCTTCTCCTCTGCCTTCCACACTTTGCCCATGAAATGACTATAAGCTAACAAAGGCAAGCAATATAACCTAATCATCTGTACCTTCATATTAATCTGAAATTTTTAAAAAAGGGAAAAAAAGATGACTATAAGCTTCCTGTGGTTAGCAGAAGAATAGCCACCTGAAGAAGTACACATTCTAGTCCCCTGAATCTGTGAAAAATGTATTACATTCCATTCCCAAGGGGAATTAAGGTTGCAAATGGAATTAAAATTACTAATCAGGACTGTAAAATATAGAAATTGCTCTGTATTAACTAGATGAATCCAATATTATCACGAGAGTCATTAAAACTGGAATAAGGGTCTGAGTAAAATTAGAGGAAGGTGTGGCCGTGGAAGAATGATCAGAAATGTGATGTTTCTGGGTCTGGAGATGGAGGAAAAAGGATGTGGTTGACCTCAGGAAGCTGGAGAACAAAGTGTGGATTTCCTTAGATCTCCCAGAAAAAAACACGGACCTGCCAACGATTGAGACTTAGCCAATTGAGATTGTTAAATGGACTCCCCAAAATTTAGAGTATCGTAATAAATATATACGTTTATCTATATATATATTTAAAGATACTAACTTGGCAGTAATTTTCTTACAGCAGAAACAGAAAGCTAACCCACCTCTCAAAGTGAAGTTCTGTGTCCTTATCTTTTTTTTCCTGTGGTGATAAATAATACACTGCCTAGTGCATTCGACTTACTTTGCTTTTAGTGAATACTCATTAGAAATTCTGTAATAAGAGGTCTTTAAATCAATGAATATTTTGTGAACACTTATTTCTGTCATGCCAGGAGATCTGTTAGAATTTGGAGGACATCACCCACCGTCAATTAGACACAAAGCCCACTGCCAGTGAGAATCGTGCAAATGAAGAAACATGAGCCTTCAGCACCTCACACTTGATATTAAAAGGTAAAAAAGAAAGTATAACAAGTTGCTTATTTAAACTTTTGGCATATTACAGCGAAAGCTGCCTGTGTCCGAAAGAACTTATCTAAAACAGCTCCTGGGAAGGACAAGTACTAGTTTCCCCTTCTGTTTTGGATGACTCTGACAAAGGATCTGAAACTGGGTGGCTTCAAAAAAAGAAATGTATCTTCTCACAGCTCTGGAAACCTGCAGTCGAACATAAAAATGATAGCCGTATTTTTTTCCTTTTTTTTTTTTTTTCTTTCTTTACTCTCTCCTCCCACCCTTCCTGCTTTCTGGTTTTTTTTTTTTTTTAGACAGAGCCTCACTATGTCACCCTCGGTAGAGTGCTGTGGTGTCACAGCTCACAGCAACCTCAAACTCTTGGGCTTAAGCGATTCTCTTGCCTCAGCCTCCCAGGTAGCTGGGACTACAGGTGCCTGACATAACACCCAGCTAGTGTTTTGGTTGTTGTTTGGCAGGCCCAGGCTGGATTCGAACCCACCAGCTCTGGGTTGAGCTGAGCTACAGGCACTGAGCCCTATTTTTTTTTTTCTTAGGGCTATGAAGGTGAATCTGTCCCATGCCTTTGCTTAGTTCTGGGGAGTTGCTGGCTATCTTTGTCATTCCTGAGTTAGGCCTGTAGCATCACCCCAGTCTCTGACTTCACTTGGCATTCTTTCTATATGCAGGTCTCTGTGGCCAAATTTCCCCCGTTTATAAGGACACCGGTCACATGGTATTAGTGCCAGTTCCAGTGACGTCATCTGAACTAATTATATCTGCACTGGTTCGATCTCCAAATAAGGTCACAGTCTGATGTAATGTGGGTTAAGACTTGGACATATGAAATTTATGGGGACAAGAGTCAACCCATAACATCTTTCTACAATCCATTCCCCTAAAAATTTATTCTCTTTCAGTTCAGGAAGCCTTTTCATATGGTTGAGCTCAGGAGTCTTGGCCACCTTTGCAGAAATGCACATATGATTTAAGGTAGGCTAATTGGTGTTGTATTCTGTGTTACTGGGGGTTCTGTAGAGAAACCAATCCATTCGAACAGATAAGCAGGTAGACAATTGATCCATAAGAGGGTTTATTTTTAGAACTAACTGGCGTGATAGTGGAGGCCAAGCAGGTCCAGTCTGCCCTGCGTGCAAGGTGGGTAACCAGGAACGCTAGTGGGTAATCAGGAACACCAGTCGGGTAACCAGGAACACCAGTGGGTAACCAGAAACACCAGTGGGTAACCAGGAACGCCGGTGGGTAACCAGGAACACCAGTCGGGTAACCAGGAACACCAGTGGGCAACCAGGAATACCAGTGGGTAACCAGGAATACCAGTCGGGTAACCAGGAACACCAGTGGGTAATCAGAAACACCAGTCAGGTAACCAGGAACACCAGTGGGTAACCAGGAACACCAGTCGGGTAACCAGGAACACCAGTGGGTAACCAGGAACACCAGTGGGCAACCAGGAGTGCCGGTGAGTAACCAGGAACGCCCTAGGGAACGCCGTCGGGTAACCGGGATGGCCAGTTGTCTGGTTCAGGCTGAGTCCAGAGTCCCCAGGCTCTGGAGTGCTGACCAAGGCCCGGAGGAAGCAGACAGCCCCAGACAGAGGGTTTGCCCATCTGTGGCTCGCTCTGCCCAGGCCCTCGGCCATGCACAGTGGGGTCAGACCTGCCCGCTGCGCCCCTGATCCAGATGCTGATCTCTTTCAGAAAGTCCCTCCGGACACACCCAGAAGCACTGTTCTTCTGCCTGCGTGGATGTCTTTTAACTCAGTCCAGTTGACAGATAAAATTAACCATCACACATCCTTAGTTGCTGCCAGGGATGGCTTTGGAAACTAGGATAAGGACTAAGCTGAGCAGAGGAGCTGAAGTTTCCTCCTAACTCCGGAGAAGAACACATGCTCCTGTGGTTTGTGTTAGAAGGAAAGATTAGAACAGCCCTTGGCCAACTTCTTTTCCCTACCATGTGAATTAAACCAAATAACAAAGTCAGTGCAGAGAAAATTAGAAACTGAGGGAAAGAAAAAGTCACCCTGTCATGTTTACGCACTTCATCGATCTGTACCAGAAGACTTGCCCTGGAATTCTTTCTTTTTTCTTTGCAGTTTTTGGCTGGGCAGGTTTGAACCCACCACCTCCAGTCTATGGGGCTGGCACCCTACTCTTTGAGCCACAGGTGCTGCCCTGAATTGTCCATTTCTAAGCCAATAAATTCTCCTGTTATAGTTAAACAGGTATGTTTCGGATCTCAGACATATACTTTAAGCAGAAGTGCACTGCTGAATGAGCGGTTGGGGGAGGGGGAAATCTCGGGTAAATAGATCATGTCAACATGTTAACAAAACAAAACTTATTCAGATACACATCTATTCTGTAATGAAACTTCAATATCAAGATTAAACATAAAAGGCACGTGTCTTGGGGGAGGAACATGTTTATAAGAGGGACTTTGCCTGACAAATGCAATTAGTGTCCTCAGTGAATTCAATTCCTCAGTGAATCCCCAACAATAAAAAAAAAAACCAAAACACCATTTGAACTGTTTCATATAAATATCTTTGTCCCTATGATGTTCAGTCTACTAATTTATTTTCAAATAAAAATACAGTTAAATTTTCTAAATAGAAATGGAGACGACTCTGGGA
Organism: Arctocebus calabarensis; assembly: GCA_963573935.1. NCBI lineage: Eukaryota > Metazoa > Chordata > Mammalia > Primates > Lorisidae > Arctocebus > Arctocebus calabarensis. The sequence goes on along the minus strand of CAUYON010129644.1, from coordinate 1,590 downwards.
GGCACTTTAAAGTACTATGTTTTACTTAATTAGTTATTTCCCTTTAATTGCTGTTATGGTAAAAACGAATGCTATTCTTTTCTCCTACTGTACTATGGTTTTCTTAATATGTCAGCTTAGATAGACCCCAGAATTCTGTTTCCTAGAATCTGCTTTCCTGTATTATTTTGAGTTATAATTCTGTGTTATGTTTGCTTTCCTGTATTATTCTGAGTTGACCAAACGAGAAACTTACAGAAGAATGAAGGGCAGGGAAAGGTCATCCCATCAGACAGGGTCACACAGAGGGACCTGGAATATCACTCTGTCCCATGACATTGCAGCCCTTGTCTTTCTGACTGGTGAGCCTGTGCAGCAGCGCCCACGTTTCAGCCTTGGTTTTGGACGCAGACACTCAGAAGCAGTAGCTATACAGAGGTGACAGCTGCCACAGGCTCTTCTCCAAGCTCTGCCTTGTGAACCCCCTGTGTGGGCTGCAGGTGGGTGAATGGGTGCCTCCCATTTCCCTGACAATCTTACCTGCCTGCCCTTAGCAGCACATCAGTCAAGTCACTGGTGACTTTTTTCATGCCTCTCCTATAATTCCTTGTTAGAAGGAAGGTAGGATTTTAGAAGATAGAATTTTTATAATAATTCCCCTGCATCCATCTTACCCATGCAACTACTAAAATTGGTACTCACTCAAAAGCCGCGTTAAATCTCCGGTTTATGCTATCACGTGTTCCCTATGCCTGAGCAATTTGCCTGGCTCTTCGTCTGATGCTCAGAGATACAGATGTTTGATAGAGCAAGTTTATTTTAGTTCACACAATATTTTATTTAAATATTAACTTTCTAAGGACCGTATTCAGCCTCCATGGAAACTGAACATGTAATTATTCTTTTTCTTAAGACATATTTAATTATCAAGGAAATCTCGAGGAAATTTACAATCTCCCTGAGATTATAAACAGGAGGGTAAAGACCACACCTATTTTGTGGATTGCTCTGTCCTGAGTACCAAATAGTTAGTAGTTGCTACATTAGTAGATGCTCCATAAATATTTGCAGGATGAACAAACCAGATACATTAGATTTTATTAACTTTTCGTTATTTATTGAGGGAACTATCTACATTCTAAAAATATCACCCCCTCCTACTCGTAGAAATAACTTTTTGTTCTGGGTTAAGCTTCACCTCATCTTTTAAAAAGTAATGTCAATGAGACATGTCATAGTCTACACAGCTGCCATAACTCTCTTGTCAAGGCTTAGTTTTGAATCTTTTTTTTTTTTTTTTTTGTAGAGACAGAGTCTCACTTTATCGCCCTGGGTAGAGTGCCGTGGCGTCACACAGCTCACAGCAACCTCCAGCTCCTGGGCTTAAGCGATTCTCTTGCCTCAGCCTCCCGAGTAGCTGGGACTACAGGCGCCTGTCACAGCACCCGGCTATTTTTTTTGTTTTTTGCAGTTCGGCCGAGGCCAGGCTTGAACCCGCCACCTTCGGTATATGGGGCCGGCGCCCTACTCGCTGAGCCACAGGGGCCGCCCTTAGTTTTGAATCTTGAATTGAGCTTCTCTTAATTTGGAAAGGTTTATTTGTACCAACAT
>CAUYON010129643.1:0-16521 GCA_963573935.1 Arctocebus calabarensis | reverse complement strand
GCCTCTAATGATTTCTTAAACCCTGCAGGGTGGAGAGCCTAAATCCTCCTCAGTCTGCTTAGAAGGCACTTTAAATTGCTAACCTGGGCTAAGCAGAAGCTTTCCTAGGAAAGTGCTTGTTGCTAAGATCACTCCTTAATTGGTTATCCACTTACCCAGTGTGCCAAAACTGGTCTCACTCTATGCCACTGAGGGCTAAGGCTATAAGGCATCTCAGTCCCCACCTTTAGGCTGCTCTGTCACTAGATTACTTGCTCTCACCCAATGCTTGTTCTGCGACCCTGAGGGTGGAGCTTGCTGGGGCAATTCTCCCACAATGATTCCACAAGGCCCACAAGCAAACATTGGTAGCTCTGTCTGGCTTGATGGCTCAGTCTGGGGCCCTTGATAACACTCAAAGACCTCTGCACTCTTGCCCAAGTTCTCCCAAGGTAGTTCAACTGAGTGCCAAGTCCAAAAAAGTCCAAACAGATCTCAGGTAAGGCCTTTCCAGTTTGCAATCTCACTGCTGCTGTACTTACAGCTGTTGGCAGGATTAGACTAAACGAACACACACAATCACTTGCCAGTTCTCCACTGCTTTTGCCTTCCTCATGGGGTCCAGATGTCTCACCCTGTCTCCCAGTGTCCCCAAAGGGATGTTTTTGGGCAGATCCTGCCAGCCAGAGATGCCTGAAGTCTCTCTCCAATCTCACCGTGCCCAGTTGCAAGGAAGCTGTTACTTGGCTGCCATCTTGCTCTGGAAGTCTTGGCTTCATTTTTTAAATTAATAATATGTTTTCTTTGACTATCATATACATACATTTCAATTTTTTTCCTACGATGTTTATCATTTTTTTTTTTTTTTTTTGAGACAGAGCCTCAAGCTGTCACCCGGGAAAGAGTGCCATGGCATCACAGCTCACAGCAACCTCCAATTCCTGGGCTCAAGTGAGTCTCTTGCCTCCACCTCCCAAGTAGCTGGGACTACAGGCATCCGCCACAATGCCCAGCCATTTTTTGGTTGCAGCCATCATTGTTGTTTGGCGGGCCTAGGCTGGATTCAAACCCATCAGCTCAGTTGTACGTGGCTGGTGCCTTAGCCTGTTGGGCCACAGGCACTGAGCCAGATGTTTATCACTTGAATTTTCATTTTCTTTTTGGTGTCTGTTCTTTTTTGGATATTTTTGTTTCTTACGTGGTCAAACATGTCAGTATATTTTATTATGTTGTAATTAGTGTTGTGTTAGGCAGGGCCTCTTATTATGTCCCCATATACAAGTATTCCCTTGCTTTTCTTCTGTTAGTATTGTTTGTTTTAATGTTTAAATCTTTAATTCAACTGGGATTTGTTTTTGTATCTTTTGTGAGGTCGGAATTTGTGTCTTTCTAAATGGACAGCCAATTATTTCATACCACTTATTGCATATTCTGTCTTTTCATCATGAATTTAAAATGCCAGAGATTTGAAATGGCAAATATAAAAAAAATCCCCTCTATATGTCTTAATTGGACTTTAGAGTTGATGTATATGCCAATTTCTATGCTAATATCACAATGATTCAGTAATTGTACCTCAAATGGCTTTAAATTTAACAAATTGGAGAGAATTAATATATTTACAATATTGAATCTTTCCATTTAGGAACATGGTTTGTCTTTCTAGTTATTCTGTATATAGACTTTCTGTAGAGACACTAAGTTTTTTTTCATAAAGCCTTGGCAAATTTTTGTTATGTTTATCCCAGGGTGTTTTGGCTACTCTTGTTTTTTTTTTTTTTTGAGACAGAGTCTCAAGCTGTCACCCTGGATAGAGTGCTGTGGCTTCACAGCTCACAGCAACCTCCAATTCCTGGGCTCAAGTGAGTCTCTTGCCTCTGCCTCCCAAGTAGCTGGGACCACAGGCGCCCGCCACAACACCCGGCCATTTTATGGTTGCAGCCATCATTGTTGCTTGGTGGGTCTGGGGGCTGGATTTGAATCCGCCAGCTCAGGTGTACGTGGCTGGCGCCTTAGCCCGTTGAGCCACAGGCGCCGAGCCGGCTACTCTTGTTAATGGAATTTATTCTCTATTGTGTTTTAAAATGGACTAATTCCTTTTTTTGAATTTCAGAATGTTAAAGGGGTACAAATGTTTTGTTACATGGGTACTTTTTTAATGTTACAATCAGGGCTTTTAATGTGCCTGTCACCCATAGTGTTCCTCGTACATGATATGTAGGTTTTACTTCTCCCCTCCTCTCTCCTTCTCCCCACTCCCTCTTTTTTTTTGAGACAGAGTCTCAAGCTGTCTCCCTGGGTAGAGTGCTGTGGCGTCACAGCTAACAGCAACCTCAAATGCTTAAGCTTAAGCGATGTTTTTTTGCTTCAGCCTCCCAAGTAGCTGGGACTACAGGCGCCCGCCACAACACCTGGCTATTTTTTTGTTGCAGTTGTTATTGTTGTTTCGCAGGCCCAGGCCTGGTTCGAACCTGCAGCCCAGGTGTATGCGGCTGGCACCCTACCCACTGAGCTACGGGAGCCGCCCCTTCTCCCCTTCCTAACTTCGTATGACCTTTACCTCTCTTTGTGCCTGTGTAATACCCCCTGAGCAGCTCTCCATTATCAGGGAGTACATGTGGCTAATTCTGGCATGTAGAACATCTTTTGACTATATATAATTATTTTACATATACCCATGCTCCACTGTATTTTAATTTTCTTAAGGCTGGGGACTTCCCAGGGAGCACATAGAGCTTTGCTCAGTGGGTACTGACATAAGATGCTGTTGGTGACTGTTATATTAGGCTTTTTTACTACTCTCAGCAGTCAGTGGAGGGAAGCTCAGGTAACAATGTTTTCTGTGGAACCTGGATAATGGTAAAGGTAGTGGAGTGGGAAGAGACTGAGGGGACTCTGGAGTCAGGCAGACCTGGCCTTGAATCCTGATTTTGCATCTTTGAAACACAATTTGTTCCTTGGACTCATCTCTGAACGTAATGCATAAAGGGAGCTAAAGCATATGAAACATAAAGTGTACTTTGACTGGTTCCTGGTGAGTATTCATAATGGAGAAGTCATAATGGGTGGCAGTTAGGATCATTATTGTTTTGCGTTGTATAACCAAGTCTCTCCAATAAGAGGCATATTTAAGGAGGCACAGCTTGGCCTATGTGAGGTGCATTCATTGAACATATTTGAGTCATCTTTTTTTTTTTTTGAGACAGAGTCTTATTATGTCGTCCTCGCTAGAGTGCTGTGGTGTCACAGCTCACAGCAACCTCAAACTCTTGGGTTTAAGTGATTCTCTTGCCTCAGCCTCCCAAGTAGCTGGGACTACAGGTGCCTGCAACAACACTTGGCTATTTATTTGTTGCAGTTGTTTAGCTGGCCCCGGCTGGGTTCAATTCCGCCACCGTTGGTGTATGTGGCTGGCGCCTTCACCACTGTGCTATGGGTGCCGAGCCTTGAGTCATCATTCAAGGCACATGTTACAGAAATTCTCTAAAATTCTTCCTTTTGAGAAATGTGTAATGTATCAGTCTCTCTTCTCAAGCTTCTAAGTTTCCTGAACACAGAGGCCAAGTGCTAGGTTTTGTCCTCGGTGCTTCCTACTGTGGTGGACACAATCTAAGTGGCCACGTTTTGTGGTGTGATGTACAATAATTGATTTAACAGTTTTCCTCCTATCTCTACTTTATTTTTTTGCTAATACAAAAGAGGTTGAATCTTTGCTAGGAAGTTCAGCCAAATTTAAGAGAGGCAGTATAGGTTGTAAACATCGAAGGCTACCCAAATGTAGGCATGATATTGTACTGTGGTTGGTTTTAAATCAAGTGGTACATCAGCGCCAGCAGAGGGAGCACGGAGCACAGCTATGAGGGAGGAAGCTGCCCGCAGCCTGCTGGGGAGGAGAGAAGGCCGCTCGGCTTTTACAGAGGAAGGCAATGAGCGCTGGGAAGGTCATTCCTCATCTTCATTCCTGCCTGCCTTGTTCTCTTTTGTAACTCATTCAAGATCAGACAAGACTGTTTTTATCTTTTCTTTTGTTTCCCACCCTGCAGCTTCCCACAGCCTTTCCCTTTCCTTTAATTAATTACACCAGAAGACCTGTAAGTGCCATCTTGGTTTCTGTGCTGGTTTCCCTTGTGGTCAGCTCCGTTACTTAGCTGAGATTCAGGGGATGAACATTGGTGAGAGTCCCACAGAAACACTGAGGAATCCAGAAGCCTTGACTCACAATCTCCACTGAGAAAAGCCATTTGGGGACCTCCAGGGTGAGAGAGAGGGAGGGGTGGCTTGGACAGGCAGTGTTGTTGGGAGTGGGGTCTCTAAAGAGGGCAGGGAAAGCCACTTCCTGACCTACTGTCTTGCCGAAGTGGATCTGTGGCAGACACAGAACCACATGTGGTGTGTCTCTAACCACAAGGACGCTAACAGAGGCCAGAGTTTCTTAACTTTTCTGTAGGATGTTAGTAGCTGTTATATGAGAATAAGATTTGTGATTAAATCCACATGCGGAAACTCTAGATTAAAAATTTGGACTGGTTTCTCTACGTGGGAGTTCTTAGATTCTTTAGTAGGTAAATGCACATGACTCTAACAGAAGGGAACATGATGTGTGGCACTTTCCAACTTATATGGAAATGGCATCTTCTGGCTATGAATTACATTGTGGAAGGTTTGTCTAATGTTTAGGAAATTAGATAATTAATGAAATTAGCCATGAAGCACTTTCAAAAGGGCAGTGTTCTCTATCCTATATTTCCCATTCCTAGGGAGGTGTGGAGGGGAGAGTGGAGTGGTGAAGGAAGATGGATCAGACACCCAAGAGGGGCTTTTTGAAATCTCTCATGCCCTCATTGCCTGATCCCTCTACCTGTGCTTTTGATACCATTTTCACTAGTTCTTCCCCCTATTTAAGGATCTCTTGAATAGTGAGCTCCTGTCATTGGTGGGAGTGACTGCATCTCTCAGGAGTGTTGGGGGAGAGAAAGCAGTTGTAAGCCAGTGTCCTACACATCAAGGCTGAAATGCTCTGCCTGTTACTTAAGGCTTTCCATTGTCTTCCCCCACGCTAATGTCTTCCTGACTTTAACCTTCTTCTCCCCACATTAACTGCCACCATAGCTAATTTAGTCTGCTCACTTATCCGAGATCATATTGTGCTAATTATAGGCTGGAAGCTTTAGTTTCTATAATCTTTCCCATATTCTTCTAATTCCTCTTTCTTCTTTTAGAATCCGCCTTACGTCTCGCCTCTTTCAGAGCTCTCCAGTAATCTACCTCCCTATGCCACTTATTTTTTACATTATTGATTTTAGCCCTTAATTATATACAGTCAATTCTTTGTTAACAAATTTGTCAGGTTTCAAAAGTTTACAGGTTGATTGTTTGGAATGTAGGCACAGTTCTCTATGGAAATATTGTAGCTGAAATAAGGTACATTTATAATAAAAAATAGTAGAAAAGAATCTCTAGTGATTAAACAAATCAGAACTCCAGTGATTAAACAAAACAGAGAATCAATATGACTGAATTAGCTCATTCTCATTTATCTTGGTGCTGGTTTTTAAGGAAAAGCAGATTTAATTAAAGGAGGATGAAGAGGTATTGGAAATTAGTGGATATTCTAAATGGGACTTCTGGGGAAATTTCACAGAAGACATGTGCTATCTGTTATGTTTTCATTACTTTACAACTTCTAGCTCTCCATTTCCAAGGCTAGTGCTTTTGTACTTAGCCATGACTTGGCTTATTTTTGGCTTAACAAATGTTATGTGAGGATGCCAGCAAAAAAGACAGAGCAAGGACCTCTCTCACTTCTTCTTTCCTTAAGAGATAAAACCTGGAAGAATTAACTTTTTAAGAATTCTAAAAATTAACCATCATCTTGTAATAACCCAGGGATTGTTAAAGAAAAAATGACTGCATTACAGTAAGACTAGTGAGGTCTGTGGCATTTTAACTTGTCTCAGTTCTGCCTCCCACTTGCCAGCTATGCAATAGCCATAAAAAAATAACAACCCATATTTTGGGGGCTTCTTGGAAGATACCAGAGAGAGAAAAATAGATCTGGAATTATTTTTTTTGACAGAGTCTCACTCCGCCACCTTAGGTGTGGTGTGGCATCATCATAGCTCACAGCAACCTCAAACTCTTGGGCTCAATCAATCCTCTTGCCTCAGCCTCTTGAATAGCTAGGAGTACAGCTGCCCAGCACAACGCCCAGCTATTTTGTTTTTCTTAGAGATGGGGGTTTCGCTCTTGCTCAGGTTGGTCTCAAACTCCTGAGCTCAAGCAATCCACCCACCTCAGTCTCCCAAAATGCTAGGATTATAGGCTTGAGTCCCTGTGCTGGGCTAATAGGTCTGGAATTTTTTTAACACTTCATTCTCAAAGAATTGTCACTATCTGACTTGTCTGGTGGTCCCCTAGAAGGCCCACTCACAAGGGTGACTCAGAACTCACTCAGTGCTAAACCTTTTTCTCTCTAGGGTACATTGCCAAAAACAGTTATAGGCAAATGTTTTTAACTTGGAAGATGCCTAAGGGGTTGGGTAACAGTTGGGGCAAAATAGATTAACAAAAAGATTAGAAGGAATAACTGGAGAATGAGAAGTACACGGGGGCTTTGAAAAGCTCCAATGTATTTCTGACAATCTGGGAGATCATTTCCATGGAAGGATGGTGAGTATGCTTAGGGAAGAATTGGGATGGTTCTATGCTCTGCTCTCTGGTTTACCTTGAGATTCTGTATAAGCAGGAAGTAAAGGCCACGATGGAATTATAACTGTCTGAGGTTTAAAGGCATGCCCCAACACTCAAACAGAGTTACTCAGAAAACTCTAAGAGATGAATTGGGTCCAGACCTTTAAGGAAATCTCTGTCCTATCATGAGGTGGCCAGGGAACTAACCAAGTAGAGACATGAACATGACAAAGAATACAGACTTTACAGAATTAGTTCAGAACAGTCACTATGGGAGAGATCTGATTGCAAGAGTTGTTATATTATATTATATCATTTCATTTTTAGACTCAGGGTCTCACTCTTTTGCCTAGCCTGGAGTGCAGTGGTGTGATCATAGCTCATGTATCCTATAACTCCTGAGCTTAAGCAGTACTCTTAAAACTGGCTCCATAAGCAAGAAAACATTTTTCAAAACAATTTTTTTGGTAGTTCTCTAATGTTTCAAGTTCCCAGACCAGTAAGATTTGCTGACCAGAACTTTGTAACTTCCTATTGTATGACGCATTCCCCTTTGAGTTTCTTTCCCAGGAATGGCAGGACCTCCTTACAGCCATGAGGTAACTACAGAGCCTTACACCACCTGTTTGTACAGGACAGACAAGATAAGCAATACCCTACCCCAGATTGTGCCCAAGGACCCACTGAGCCTGCACACAAGACCGAAAAAAATGGCCAATATTAACCCCTAGTTCATTATAGTACTAAAATCCCTGCCCCTGGGAGAGACTTAACCACCATTGCTTTTCATGGAACATATGTACCAGCATGAGTTCTCACAGTACTTCACCTCAAAGGTAGTGATTCTAACTCCCCTCATACATTATTTATTTTCACCTTCATAAAACTCCATAGACCTTGTTTTTTGGGAAGGTGGATTTGAGGCAGTCTGTGCCTCCTCCTTCCAGCAGATGCATCTCCTACAGTAAATCCTTTCTTCCTTGACAATCCTTGTTGTCTCAGTAATTGGCTTTCTGTGCAGCGAGCAACATGAACTTCCCTTGTGGGATCGTTAACACTCTTGCCTCAGCCTCCTGAGTAGCTGGGACTGTAGGCATGTGCCACCATCCCTGGATAATTCAAAACATTTTTTTTGTTGCCCATCTGGCCTCAAATGATCTGGTCTTGGCCTCTCAAAATGTTGGGATTATAGGCATGAACTGCTGTGCAAGGTCATATTATATCATTTTAGATGTCCAATTTTCAAGAAAAAAAATATGAGTTTAGGCTAGGCCTGGTAGTGGCTCATGCCTGTAATCCTAACACTCTGGTAGGCTGAGGTGGATAGATTGCTTGAGCTCAAGAGTTTAAGACAAGCTTGAGCAAGAGCAAGACCCTATCTCTACTAAAAAATAGAAAAACTAGTTGGGCATTGTGGCAGGAGCCTGTTGTCCCAGCTACTTAGGAGGCTGAGGCAAGAAGATCGTTTGAGCCTAAGAGCTTGAGGTTGCTGTGACCTATGATGCCATGACTCTATATCCAGGGTGACAGAGTGAGATTCTGCCTAAAAAAAAAATGAGTTTCCCATACTAAGTTTTGGACTTGGCTTGGGACTCATCACCTCCTCTTTCTTTCCTTTTTTTTCTCTTTTAGATGGGGGATGTCTGTTCTGTCCTATTGTATTTTGGAAGCACAATAGCTTGTTTGGTTTTACAGGGTCATACCTGGAAAGGAATTTTGAATTGGGATGACCTGTACCTTGAGCTCATTCATGTCTAATTTAGCTATGTCAGTGGTTCTCAACCTTTCTAATGCCACATTCTTCATGTTGTGATGACCCCCAACCATAAAATTATTTTTGTTGCTACTTCATAACTGTAATTTTGCTACTGTTATGAATCACAATGTAAATATCTGATATGCAGGATGTATTTTCATTGTTACAAATTGAACATAATTAAAGCATAGTGATTAATCACAAAACATTATGTAATTATATTTCTAATTACAAATAAATGAAATTTTGTCTTGAAGCATTTGTAGCATGGGTAACAGTCTTAATATAACAATAGTAAACTACATCGCTACATTTTGTGACAGCATGTGTAAAAAATCAACATCAGTGTGGAGGTTGAGATTGCTTCTTTCTCACCAAATCAGAAATTCTTGGGGCAGTTTATGTAAGAGCACAACAAAGATCATCTTCCACAACAAGTCTACTTCTGTATTTAGACTTGATAACCAATAAGCTGGAAAACGCTGTTTTACAAAGACATATTGTTGGAAATGGAAGAAGAAGGTGCAACACAGTCTCAGACAGAACAAAAAATGGTTGCAAACACTTGATCCAGAATGTTGTAACTGGCATTGTAGAGAAATCAGTTCTTGGTGCATCACTGTTAATAAGTTCAACGAACTCCTCTTGTGCTGTCTCAGGAACATCTTCAACTTTGAGGGTGAATGGGCTTCTGGCAAGTGCAAATGGGTGTCAAGTAGATTTGGAAAGTATGATGAAATTTCTTTTGCAAGCATTTGCAAGTGTTCTTTCACAGAAATTATCATCGTAATCCTTTCTTCTGGTTCAATGTCATGTTCCTCAAAGAAAGCAGATAAGGTAGGCAACATGTAAATTTTATTTTCATCCAATTTTTTTTTTTTGCAAAGGCTACAGTTTCATTTGGAATGATTGGATTTTTTCAGACAAATTGAGGCATGTTGCATTTGGTCCTTACAGTGATAAATTTAACTCATTTAAGATGGCAAAGATGTCAACCAAGTAAGCTATTTTTTGCTGTTCACTTTTATCGCTGAAAAGTGCTTTGAACTGCAGTCTTGCTTTCTGATTAAAAAATGTTTTGAGTTCATCACAAAGCTCAAAAACGCGTTTTAAAACTTTTCCTCTCAACAACCATCTCACTTGAGTGTGAAAGAGCAGAGCATTGTTCGGTGCATCCAACTCATTGCACAGTCGACTGTTTAAAGTGCTCGTCTTTACAAAATTGACAGAACTTATGACACTTTTCATTACTTCTTGTAAATCTTGTGGCAGCATCTTCATTGCTAATATTTGCTGATGAATCATACAGTGAGTTCCGATGACTTTTGGTGACTTGTTCAGTACCAAACGTTGAAATCCAGATCGACATCCTAGCATAGCTGGCGCACCATCTGTGCAAACACCACAAACCTTTTCCCAAGAGATCTCATGCTCTTTCAGAAATGAACCGTGTCAAATACATCACGTGCAGTAGTTGTCGTTTTAAGAGGTTTGCAAAAAAGAAACTCATCTTTAAAGTCGCCATCATTAATATACCTCACGTAAACCAGTAACTGTGAACAGTCTGTAGATTCATCAAGCTGGATACTAAATACTGAAAGTGGAGCAGATTTAATTTCCTGGATTACCTGATCAAGAATCTCAGCAGATATGTCATCTATTCTTCAGTGGATGGTGTTGTTAGATAAGGAAATTGCACTCAATTTTGTAACAAATTTGTCTCTGATCATAACTTGAACAATGTCTTTGGCCGCTGGCATCAGTAAATCCTCAACAATGACGTGAGGTTTCATAGCTCTGGCAATACTGAGTCCCACCAAATATGAAGCTTCAATGGCTGCTACGTTTTGTTTGTGGTACTTGCCACCAGTGTCAAATCTGGCTTTCTTGAGTCCATCAGCTTTGCTTCTAAAATAGTTGATATCCTTGCTGGCAAAGCTCAGATGCTTGCTATCAAAATGGCGTTTTAGTTTGCTTGGCTTCATAGATTTAACTGATAGAACTTTACAACAAACATATTGTGGTTTCTCCATTCCTGCTCTAATTTTTGAGGTAAAACCATACTGTAAACAATCCTCACTATATTTTCTTTTCTTAATGTTCTTCTCTTTTATTAATGAAAATAATATGTAACAATAGCTTTAATAATACCAAAGATGATACCTGGCATAGTTCAGTCAATATAGTTCATTAAAGTTTCCCATGATTTACCATTCTGTTTTGTTTGTTTTTTTGCATACCTGTTACTATCACAAGGGGACAGTATTCACATCAACCACAGCTGAATATAAAAAGACCAATCAGCATCCTGATTAAGTTCCCATGGTACAGATTTTTTTTTTGCAGTAGTTGATGGTTTTACAGTACATGATTTTACATTTACCCAGTAATTATAATTCATGAAGTATCATTTTACCTCCACTACTGCTGCTTTCGACACTGTAGCTGCTTTTAACAGAGTAGCTGCTTTCAACACAGCAGCTGCTTTCTACACAGTAGCTCTCTACACATGTGACTGGTCCTTGTAAGTACAGTATGGTGCCAACCTGTCACATACACCTGTATTTGTATGGGGTGTATGCGATGGGGTTGGTGCAATGATGTCATCATGCCAAATACTCGTATGTGGGCAGACCGCCTGGAGATGGATAGAGGAGCGGTGTCTTGATTCCTAAGACGATCGGAAACACATGTTTTCCTATGGGCTTAGGCAACCCCTGTGAAAGGGTCATTCAACCCCGAAAAGAGTTGTGACCCACAGGTTGAGAACCGCTGAGCTATGTGGATGAGATTTTGGACTTTAGAGTTGATGCTAGAATGATTTTGGGGCCTGTTTAGATAGAGTGAATTGATTTTGCAAGTGAGAAGAACATGAAATTATTTTGAGGGTGTTAAGGGTGAAATATGGACTGAATATTGAGTCCCCACAAAATTCATATATTAAAACCTTATTCCCAGTGTGATGATATTTGGAGAGGAGGTCTTTGGGAGGTAATTAGTTCATGAAGATGGAGCCCTAGTGATGAGATTAGTGTCCTTAGAAGAAACTCAACAGAACTTGTTTCCTCTCTCTCTAAGTGAAGCTACAAGCTACAAGCTTCCTGGTCTGCAAACCAGGAAGAGGGCCCTCTTCACCACATCTGCTAGTGCTTTGATCTTGAACTTCCGAGCTTCTAGAGCTGTGAGAAATAAATGGTATGGTATTTTTATTATAGCAGTCTGAAACAACTAAGACAGAGTCCTTCATGTTGAAATGAAAGGATAATGTCCAATAACTCAAGTCCACATGAAGAAATAAAGAGCACTGATAAAGTAACCACATAGGTAGGTAAATATAAAATGTACTAAAAATGCATTTGTTGTTTATTGTTACTCCCTTTTTCTTCTGAATTAAAATACTGCTGCTTAAGGCAGTAAAAACCTGTGTTGATAAGCATACAATGTATAAAGATATAATTTGTGATAATAACAGCAAAGAGAAATTATAGGGAATGCAATATTTTGAGCACAGTTTTTGTATACTATTGAAATTAAGTTGGTACTAGTGAGAACCACATTGTTATAAGCTAATATGTTAATGACAACCCCCAGGGCAACTGATAAATAAACAAACAAACAAGAATCCCCCCCCAAACAAAAACCTAGCCGGGGCATTGTGGCAGGTGCTTGTAGTCCCAGCTACCTGGGAGGCTGAAGCAAGAGACTCACTTAAGCCCAAGAGTTTGAAGTTGCTGTGAGTTATGATGCCACAGTACTCTACTCAGGGTGACAGCTTGAGACTATCTCAAAAAAAGAAAACCTAAAAAAAAAATATATATATATAATAAAGGAATTGATAAGGGAATTAAAATGGTATACAAGAAAATGTCTATTTCATACAAAAGAAGGCAGTATTGGAGGACTTGAGGAACAGAAAAGACATGTAGAAAATAAATAGCAAAATGGTAGGCATAAATTTTCCGTTATTGGTAATTAAATACTATGTATAAATGTATTATGCCATCTATTTAAAAGCAGAGATTGGCAGAATGAATAAAAAGAATTCAACCCTGTGCTATCTCTGACACTCGTTTTAGATTCAAAGATACACATAAGTTGAAAGTGAAAAGATATAAAAAGACATGTCATGCAAACAGTAATCAGAGAGATGTAGTAGCTATACTAATATGAGACAAATAAATTAAGACAGACATTTAAAATGATGAAATAGTCAATTCATCAGGAAGACAAAATTATATACATATATGTACCTATGTGAATTCACAGAATTGCACATATGTGAATTCACAGAATTGAAGAAAAAATTGAAAATTTAAAAATAATAGTTGGGACTCCATTTTCAACATTGGAGAGTATAACTAGGCAAAAAAATCAACAAAGAGGTAGAAGGCTTAATTAACATTATAAACCCACAAGGCCTAATAAAAACTATAGGGCTCTCCAATAGTAAAATAAATAATCTTTTCATGCAGTCATAGAACATCCTACCAGATAGGCCATGTATTGGACCATAAAGCATGGCCTGAATGAATTTAAAAGAATGAAATCATTACAAAATGTGTTCTCCAACCACAATTTATGAGAAATAAATAACAGAGGGAATTTTGGAAATTCAACATTGGTTCAAATTAAACAATATACTTCTAAATAATCAGTGGGTCAAAGAAGAAATCATAAAAGAAATTCACTCATATGTTGAAATGAATAAAAATGAAAACACAACATGCCAAAATATAGGATGCAGTTAAAACAATAGTTAGAGGGAAATTTATAGAAATGCAAATTCTAAATACAAATTCTGGCAATCAGTCAATTAATGATTCTGTAGAATTTATAGAAAACCCTAAGAATCCATTAAAAATCTGTTGAACTAAGAAATGATTTTGGCAGGTTGCAGGATACAAGATAAGTATGCAAAGGTGAATATAAAAAGATCAGTTATATTGTTATATACTTGCAATGAACAATCCAAAAATGAAATAAGAAAACAATTTCATGCATAATATTTTCAAAAAGGATTAAAAGTTTAGGAATAAATTTAACAAAAGAAGTACAAACCTTATATTTTAGAAAGCTATAAAATATTAATGAAAGAAATTTAATAAGATCTAAATAAATAGAACATCTCATGTTCATGGATTGGAAAACTTAGCATTGTTAAGATGACAGTACTCCCTAAATTGATCTACAGATGTGATACAATACCTATTAGAATCCCAGTTGACTTCTTTATGGAAATTGACAAGCTAAGTCTAAAACATAGTAGGAGACACATTATAGTAAAAAAAAAAAAAAAAAAAAAAAATCCTAAAAAGGAAGACGAAAGTACAACGTCATACTTCCCTATTTTAAAACCTAGTACAAAGCAGTGTAAATCTTTATGGCATAAGGGTAGACATATGGCTCAGTGGCATGAAATTGAGAGTCCAGGCATCAATTCTACATTTATAGTCAACTGATTTTTGACTAGGATGCCAAGAACATCCACTGCAAATGAACATTCTTTCCAACAAATTATGCTGGGAGTACTGTGTAGTCACATGCAAAATTAACTCAAGAGAGGTGAGAGACCTAAATGTAATAGCTAAGGAATCTAAGGAGTAAATATGGGATAAACATTCACAACCTTATAGTTGGCAAAGGATTCTTAGACATGCCAAAAGCATAAATAAGAAAAGAAAAGCTATACAATATAGCAAGCTCACGATTGGGTATTTGCCCAAAGGAAAAGAAGACTTTGCATCTAAAAGACACCTGCACTCTAATTTTTTTTTGCAACACAATTCACCATTGCAAAGATGTGGAATCAACCCAACTGCCCATCAATTCATGAGTTGATTAATAAAATGTAGTATATCATTGAGTACTACTCAGCCATAAAAAAGAATTAATACCTTTTGCAAGTATCTGGATGAAACTGAGACCATTCTCCTAAGTGAACTGTCTTAATGGGAAAACCACCACCACTTATACTATTAAATTGGAACTAACTAATGAGCACACATGTGCACAGAGGGAAGTAAAATTCAGCGGAATTCAACTGGAGGTAGGGGAAAAAGAGAGGGGCAAAATCTATGTAACAGATGCCATGAACATTGCATGATGGGGACACCTATATTTGGGACTCAAGCAGTACAAAAATGACCAACGTAACCTAAAACATTTGTATCCTCTTAATATTTTGAAATAAAAACTAGAAAATATAGCAATTTTAGCTTTTCTTAGAATATTAGATGTATTTCACATTCAAAGGAAGAATATGAAATCCATGTCTTATTAGTTAGAATCTAGGCTACTCTGTTGTTATTGTATGATAAAACTTATAAGAAAATGAAAACATGACTCTTACAAGAACAAATAGAAAAACACCTAAAAGCACACGCAAAAAAGAAAAGATAGATAAACTGGACTTGATCAAAGTTTAAAACCTTTGTGCTTCAAAAGTTACCAGCAAGGAGTGAAAAGGCAGCTCACAGAATGGGTGGAAATATTTGCAAATCATATAGCTGATAGAGGACCTGCAACAGTCTATATAAAGAACCCTCACAATTAAGTAACAAGAAGACAAATGATCCAATTAAGAAAGAGGTAGGACCTAAATAGTCATATATCTAAGGAAGATTTATAAATATCCAATAACACATGAAAAGATCCTCAACATTATTAGTTATCAGGGAAATGCAAATCAAAGCCACAGTAAGATCCCACTTCACACCCACTAAGATGATATAAATCAAAAAATCAGAAAATAAGTGTTGGTGAGGATGTGGAGAAATCAGAACCCTTAAACACTGCCGTTGGGCATGTACAATGGTGCTGCTGCTTTGGGGAGCCTTCTGGCAGGCCCTCAAATGATTAAACCGTATGATCCAGCAGTTTGACTCCTAGGCATACACCCAATGAAAATATATGTCCATAGAAAGTTAATTACTATTTTACATTTACACATAATTGTACATATTTATGGGGTTCAGTGTGAGATTTTGATACATGTATACAATGTGTAATTATCAAATGAGGGTGATCGACATACTTGCCACCTCAAACACTTACCATTTCTTTGTGTTGGGAAGATTCAAACTCCTCTCTTCTAGTTATTTGAACATGACATAATAAATTGTTGTTAACTGTAGTCACCTCACTGTGCTATAGAACACTAGCACTTTATTCCTCCTGTCCGGCTGTTATTTTGTGTCTTTTAACTGAGCTGTCCTGATTCCCGTCTCCCTCGCTTTCCCAGTCTCTAGCAGCCACTATTCCTTCTACTCTCTGCCTCTATGAGATCGACTTTTTTTTCTTACGCATGTGAGTGAGACTATGAGGTATTTACCTTTCTGTGTCTGGCTGATTTCATTTAACATAATGTCCTCCAAATTCATCCATGTTGCTTTCAAGGATAGGACATCATTCTTTTTTGTGCCTAAATAGTATTCCATTGCGTTTGTATGCCACATTTTCTTTCTTTCTTTTTTTTTTTTTTATTGTTGGGGATTCATTGAGGGTACAAAAAACCAGGTTTCACTGATTGCATTTGTTAGGTAAAGTCCCTCTTACAATCGTGTTTTGCCCCCAAAAGGTGTGGCACACACCAAAACCCCACCCCCCTCTCTCCTTCCCTCTCTCTGCTGTTTTGATCATAGCTATTCTACCTGAGGTAAGATGATGCCTCATTATGATTTTAATTTGCATTTTCCTAATGATCAGTGCTTTTGAGAATTTCTTCATATCCTTATTGGTCATTTGCATGTCTTCTTTTGAAAACTGTCTATTAAGATCCTTTGCCTATTTTTTTTTTTTTCAATCTGAAATCTTTTTTTTTTTCATGTTACACTGGTTGCATTTGTTAGGAAAAGACCCTCTTACAATCGTGTTTTGCCCCCAAAAGATGTGGCACACACCAAGACCCCAAGACCCCACCCCCCTTACTCCTTCCCTCTCTCTGCTCTTCCATTCCCCACCCCTCCCTCATTCTTCCTCTCTCTGCTCTCCCCTTCCTTCACCTCCACCGTGTCAATAATTGTCATTAATTGTCCTCATATCAAACTTGAGTACATGGGATTCATGCTTCTCCATTCTTGAGATGCTTTACTAAGAAT
>CAUYON010129641.1:0-67570 GCA_963573935.1 Arctocebus calabarensis | reverse complement strand
GTGGGGGGGATGGATTCCCTGCTCTGGGGTGGGGGGGATGGAGTCACTGCTCTGGGGGTAGGGGGAATGGAGTCACTGCTCTGGGGTGGGGGGGATGGATTCCCTGCTCTGGGGTGGGGGGGGGATGGATTCCCTGCTCTGAGGTGGGGGGATGGAGTCACTGCTCTGGGGGTGGGAGGATAGATTCCCTGCTCTGGGGTGGGGGGATGAATTCACTCCTTTGGGGGTAAGGGGGATGGATTCCCTGCTCTGGGGTGGGGGGATGATTCACTGCTCTAGGGTAAGACAACCTTGCTCTTTTGTTTCACTCCCTATATTTTCTGCCCATATTTTCCCACCTGGTAATTGTTTACAAACTCCATGTAAAACATGCTTATTTTGTATTGGCTTGTATCAGCAATTCTTACAATAAATACGGTGCACAATACAACCACCCTGTTCTATTTAGAAATTGGCACAATATAATGCATTAAATTTACTATTTCCTTCTATGTACTTCAACATGCATTTAATAAAAGTAGGATATTTCTGCATAAAAGATGAATAGAAATACTCAGTGTTTTAAGATAATTTGCTCTCTTACTGAGAGAGTACAAAAGGGTTTTTTCATCAATGCACATTTTGCTCTTTTTGATCTCCTGTGATAAATTATTCTCCTGTCGTGCTGAGAAAGCTTCACTTGCCATTTGAACAGAGACATAATAAAGTCATTATAAATGTCTAGCATTGAAACCATCCTTCTCCCATTTCTTGATATTAAATTTTAATTAGAGAACATCCTTTTAAATAACCAATATTTTATGGAGAGACATAGCAGAAATAAGAACCAACCAAAAAAATCTAATATGATAAAAAAAATCATAAGATTAGTCAAAGACTAGTGGGCACCACTTCTTTTTGGTACACTCAAATGATATCCATTGTATTTAGCAAATACCACAATGAATTATGCTAAATTACCATTATAGATATTTCTTTTTACTATTAATACTGTCCAGGTATATTTAAGAATTTCTTTGCTAAGTCCCCCAAATCATTTTGACCATGTGAACCAAGTTGGTTGAGAATATTATCATATAAACCATAAATTGCAACATAGGTATTGGATTGCTCTCACTCAGGAGTGATGAAGTACACCCCCTAGTCTTGCTCTAACAAGAAGACAGCCTTTTGCGATCACTGAATTGATAAGTACTCTGCACAAATTTTCTTCATGTACATTGGCCAACTCTGTTGCCTGTACCATTTCCTATATAACAGCCACCATACATGTTATCCTAATGCTCATGTATCATGTAAGAGAAGACTGGAGGAGAACTGTGTTGAGGATGTAAAATTAACAGATCAGGTGTGTACATGAGGAGGAGGAGAAGTAATGGGAATGGACGTGTCTCAAGAGGAGGGCAGAGATCGCTGCCAGAGCCAGAAGTCTGAGCAGTCCTTCCCCTGGAGAGCATCACCATGTCACACGTCATTGAAAATAAATCTCCTGGGCCACCTGCTCTTCAGGTGATCACCCCTGTCCCTTTCAGCATCTCCTAGAGAGGGAGCTGCATGCACTGTTAAGAGCTGAGGCTGTGGGGCTCCATTTTGCTTAATCAAGTCTCTTCCACTTCTCCTGCCCACATGCTGTGGCCTTCAGACCTGCCCAGCAGGTGGGTGGCCCAAATCTTAACATTCAGTCAGAAGCTACGTTACTGCACAGGAGCAAAAATCTCGCAGTCTATCCGTCAGCTGTTAGACAGCAGCAATGTCCCCTGGATCTGTCGCAGCCAACTCAGATGACAGTCTCCCTTCCAAACTGACGGGCACAAAGGACGACTTGAGTGATTCAGGGAGAGAAGCCGGCACGCTGGGCAGTGGATCCCCACAGCTCCTTCTTCTTTGCCTTTGTCTCTCTCCGTGCAGCTTCTGCTACAGAGCTGCTATAGCAAAGGGGTGTGTGGACAACGAGGCGGACTCTTCAACAGTTCTGGAGGCCAGAAGTACAACTTCCTCCAAATCCTGCAGGGACAGAGCTTCACTTACCAATACCCGTCTCTACCTCTGCATCCACGTGGCCATGCCCCCTCTGCTCTCTGTCTCCACATGGCCACGCCCCCTCTGCTCTCTGTCTTCACGTGGCAGTGTCCTCTGCCTCTGTCTCCACATGGCCAAGCCCCTCTGATCTCTGTCTCCACGTGGCCACGCCCCTCTGCCCTCTGTCTCCACATGGCCACGCCCCCTCTGCGCTCTGTCTTCACATGGCAGTGTCCTCTGCCTCTGTCTCCACATGGCCAAGCCCCTCTGATCTCTGTCTCCACGTGGCCACGCCCCCTCTGCCCTCTGTCTCCACATGGCCACGCCCCCTCTGCTCTCTGTCTTCACATGGCAGTGTCCTCTGCCTCTGTCTCCACATGGCCACGCCCCCTTGGCCTCTCTGTCTGCACATGGCCACGCCCCTCTGATCTCTGCATCCACGTGGCCATGCCCCCTCTGCTCTCTGTCTCCACGTGGCCACGCCCCCTCTGCTCTCTGTCTCCACGTGGCCGGCCACCTCTGCCTCTCTGTCTTCACATGGCAGTGTCCTCTGCCTCTGTCTCCACGTAGCCGGTCCCCTCAGCTGTTTGCCCGTGGCCACGCCCCCTCTGCTGTCTCCACATGGCAGTGCCCTCTGCCTCTGTCTCCACATGGCCACGCCCCCTTGGCCTCTCTGTCTCCACATGGCCACGCCCCCTCTGCTCTCTGTCTCCACGTGGCCACCCCCTCTGCTCTGTTTCCACAAGGCCGCTCCCCTCTGCCTCTCTGTCTCCACGTGGCCATGTGCCTGTGTCTCTGACTCAACATGGCTGTGTTCTCCCTGTGTCCATCTCTGTTTACATTTTCCTCTTCACAGAAAGACATCAGCTACATTGGATGAAGGGTCCCCCCATTCCAGGAGACTCTTTAATTATAACACATCTGCAATGGCCCTATTTCCAAATAAGGTCACGTGCTGAGCTACTCATGTACCAGGGCTCCAACATACCTTTTGGGGAGACACAAGCCTATTGTAGCATCTCCAAGCACCCTATTTCCTTGCTTATTTCAGGTATCAATGAGCTAAAAATCAGGGTGTGAAAACTGTACTTACAATTTTTTTGCAAATACAAAGTGTAGAGGGAGACTTTTATCAGCTTTAGTATGGAAAATATTTCAAAGTACATATATTGGATGATATAAATTTCATGAAATCCTCATGCTCCTGAACACAGTCTCTGGAGCTTCATCTGCACCAGTGATCATAAATACAGCTGTGAGCCAACCTCATGGCTATTAGAATGAGTAACAATGTGTGTTTTAGTCATTCCTATACACTTTGAACAAGAAGCCAATTCTATATTTAAAAGTCTATGAATGCATAAACACAAAATACAGAGATCTTGAGGGGGTTAAATTCTATGCAATTTACTCACCTCCTCTTTGTGGTAAGAATGCCTTACAAACATAGACAATGTAGCCTAATCATATGTACCCTTATGCTAATTCAAGATAGATACATTTTTAAAAATTTAACACAAATTTAGATATGCAGTTGACCCTTGAAGAACACGAGTTTGACTTACGTGCTGAGTTTCTTCTATTCTGCCACTTCTGAGACACAAGACCAAGTGCCCCCCGCACCCAACTCTCACCTCGCCCAGCCTGCTCAGTCTGCAGACTGATATGAGGACCTTTATGACAGTCCACTTCCACTTGATGAGTAGGAAATATATTTTCTCTTCAAACACTCCCAAAATATTTGCTTTCTACAAATACTCAGGTATAGCATGTTCCATTGTTTTTATTAGAATTTTCTTGTTGCAAAAAATTGGAAGAATTGCTAACTCTGAAGTGTTGTTTGGAGTGTGGTATGCTGATTCAATTCGCATGTACAGGGAGCGAGACTGAGACTATGGGTGGTGTCAGTGAAAGGAAGTTGGACTAACCCCTCCATTCTCCCCAGAGAGAATGCGCCTCCCCAGGGGTAGCAGGTGTGCAAAGCAGAGCGGAGTCTGGGCTGTGGCACCGACATGCAGCAAACAGGCGACTGAGGCTGAGTCTTCATGAGGGAGCTGCCTTCACCACTCTTCAGAAGAACTTCCTTATTCCCTCATTATCTCTATGGCCATTCTATAATATCCTTATCAAACATTTAACACACTTTTAAAACCTCACACTAAAACATTGGCTACATGAGAGGAATTTTAACCCTTAATACCACCTGAATATATAATCTCATAACAAATTAATGCTTGTAATTGGTGTTTTATCTACTTATCAAGACTCTCAAAGTTATTCATTATTATAATCCCGGTTACAGAGGAATATTTGATAAACATTTGAAAAACTAAACACCAATAAAAGAATCCTTAGATGATAAGGTCGGAGGCTTATTTCTAAAGTGAAATATATTTTAAGATAGTTATGGGATAAAAGTGGATTAGAAAATGGTACTCTTTTAAAGCATGAAGTTTCAACTATTTTCTAAGAAACAAGTAAAACATAGAAACCAACAGATGAGTTGATTATGAATATCACTTCAGGTAACAAAGAAGGGTGAACGCAAGTTCTCGTAACCCTGGAATTCCAGGGGAGGGAAAGTGTTGGGCATCCAGGACTCAGCAGAAATGGAAGGCACCACATGCAGGAAAGTGTGGTCTCAGGTCAGCACCAACCTTCCCCCCCTCTTCCTGCCAAACCCTACAAAATGCTTCCCGTAAAGCACCTACTAGTGGTATCAGAGTGCATGAAACTTCAGAAGGAATGTTTACAAACACGGCACAGGAGGAAAGACAAAGTGAGCACACACCCAGTAAGCATTTCCACAAGCTTCTATTCTCAACACAGCACAGACTGTCGGTGGGCCACACAGTCCATTTTTAATAATGAAAACTATTTTAAAGCATAAATACTCAAAAGAGATAATGCAACTTACAACTCAAGCCAAAAGCCAAGCATCAAAAAGGACCATGAACTAATAAATGTGTCAATAATTCTGAGTGCTACGTTAGACACCACTCAATCTTTGCTTCCTTGATATCAGATGTGAGACCACGGTGCACCCCTCCACACATGCATCTCCCTAATACCAACTTCAGACTGAGACCATACAGTGTTCTTGAATCCAAAGGGTAAAAACTTAAATGCTTCCCAGGGAGTGTCCTGATTTCCCAATCTCGCTCTCTTCTGAAAGCCACATCCAGCAAAGATGGTTCCCTTTATTCAAGAAGCTCAGGGGAGCCGGGTATGCAGCCTCTGATGCAGGGCAGGAATTCAGTCCACACTTATTCTAGAAAAAGGGAATAAATGGATGAATCCTCATCAAGATTTAAACATGAAGGTACGTGTTCCCAGCTCTCGGGAGCTTATATTATATAGAAGGAGAAAACACAAAGAAGGTGACACTCACTTTATACAATTGATATGTTTATAAGCGTACATTTTAAAAAATTAAGGTGTATAAGAAATCCACATTTTCATTTTACAAGACTATTCGAATTACATTTTTCCTGACTACAAATGTAGGTATAGTGTGAAAAACTCTGAAAAAGAAACTCTAAAGAATAAAATATTAATCCTGCATAATTTCTTTACTAAAGGTAAATAGCTGACCTCTATAGCTGACCATTACTAACATTTTTGCATATTTCCTTCTATCTCTTTTCTACAAGCAATTGCATATTTATTTATATAATTCAGATTATATTATTATTTAAATAGCTTTGCATGCTGTTTATTTTACTTGCTAATTTTATTAGCTGGATGTGTAAGCTCAGTACATATTGTATGAATGCTGCTAAATTATGAGTGGCCTCCTATCATTTGAATTTTTCAACACATTTCTTCAATACTGTATAACAAACTATTGGGTGGATATATAATAATTGAATTAATTGTTCTACTCATGAGTTCTTCTAATATTTCACTATTATAATTAAAATGACACTTTCTATGTAGATCTTTACCTGCATTTCTGATTATTTGCTTAACTTAGTTCCCTAAAGTTCCTGGGGTCAAACTTATACTGTTATTTTAAAGGAAGACATCAAATTGATGAATCATTCAGATAGCATAGGAATATATTCTACAACATAGTTGTTGAGTGGTTTAATGCAATAACAATCTGTTCAGGGTCTACACACAGGGTGAATTCACACTATCTTCTTTGCCCAGAATGTTTACGAAAATGAGCAGATGCAGGGAGGAGCAATGATCTTTATTGATTTCCATGTTCCAGGCATTTTGCATATTACTTTATTTAACCCCCCCCCCATATTCCCATAAGTTGGATGAGAAATCTGAGCTCTGGCAAGGTCATATAATCTGGGGACTTGGGTCACACACACACCCAGTTTTCCCGACTCCCGGTGCCACCTGCTTTCCTGTGCATTGGACCAGATGGTTTTTGTACAGTCTGGATAGAAAGGATCCGAGTAGGAACTGCACTCATCGGCTCTCAGTTCTCTGTGCAACAGTGCTGCTTCCTGTGTCTGGACACCTGCAGAGCCCCGGCAGCAGGGGTGTCAGGGAGGTGGATGTTTGATTCTCGGGGTTCTTCAACCCAGGCAGGCAAACCAGAGAGAAGTGAGAACACCTCTGGAGTAACCAAGCCCCTGTACAAGGACAGAAATGCTCACGGAAGACTGACAAAGGGCAAGACAGAGCAAGCCATCTCCTTCTAAGAGGAGAGAGAATGGGAGGGACTTTGTCTGGGGATAAATTTTTGAAAAATGGTTGAATTTCAAGAGGAGAAGAGAGAAGAGGATTTCTGACACCAAGCACTGTAGACCTAAAGGCATACAAGTTCAGACTTGGCTTCTTTTGTGTATAATTTGGGCAGATGAGGAAGGCAAAGAATGGAATAGAAAGATAGTCTTAGATGGGAGAAGGATCCGTTTAAACATTGACAAATTCCAAGACCTTTAATGCATATGAAATATTTTCCAAGAGGACCCTAAGGAAATTTTAAATAAAAGTTATAGTGAAATTTGGTGATTTTTAAAACATGGTTATTTGAGTAGTCAATCAATGCCCGTTATTATAATTGATACAGATACATTGACTTCTGTTAGTTTAATTGGCCAAAACATTTGCAAGATTTTTATGAAAACTCCACTAAGAAATGATAATATATTATATTTGAATTTCCTCCTCCCTTTCTTTTCTTAGCTGGTTCCAAAAAGAATGTGATGTGCCTCTGTAATTTTAACTTGAGAAGAGGCTATTTTGGGGTATTCTTTTCTATTTTATTTTTATTTTAATGAAAGAAAATGAAAGTCAAATTCGAGACAAGAAATTTCTGTCTTAAAAGGTCAGGTCTATTTTTGCTTTCCTTCTGGATTTTTTTAGATCCAAAATTTCAGTGTCTTTGAGAACAATTTGTAAATTCACTCTTTTTGGGAACACTGGAATTTGTTACAATTGGCTTAGGAATACAATCTGGAGATTCACGCATAGGCTCCACACCAGCCTTTGGGAGGAATTTGTCTTTGCTTTCTTGTTTGAAACATTGAGACCTTTCTATTAGTTTTCTTTTCTCTTTGTGTTCATGAACGTAAAGAAAATTGATATTAAAGCAATTTTATAAAAGAATCAGTCTCCATGAAGAAAATATCCTAAACATTCTTTGTGTTTGCAGTTCATATTAAAATTTTCTTTGGTATTTGTTCTAGGGCCCTTTTGGGGAGTGCCTGGGTGGGCAGATACTGGCATTTACAGTGTGATTGGGTCATCTGATGGTGTATTTGCCTTATTAAAAGCCCCCAAGTTACGCCCTGCCATGGCCCTCACACCCCATCAGCCATCAATTTGCAATGTCAAATCCCATTACCAGCTCGCTCCCCTAAGCCCCTTCTAGGCTGCCCCGCTGAGCCTGTGGACATGAGACATCCCCACAGAGGCCTCCCACTCCAGGGCACCCACTGGCAGCATCGGCTCCTTCACCAAGGTGACATTTACAATTTTAAATTTTAACTTAACAGACAGATTTTGTTGACCTAGTCTTCATTGCCTCCACATCTCACCAGAAGAACTCAAGATCAAATTCCAAAATATATACACTGTTCACAAAAAAATGTGCTAAAAAGATGTTTTTTATTTTTATTTATTTATTCATTTGTTTTGAGACATAGCCTCAAGCTGTCACCCTGGATAGAGTGCCATGGCATCACAGCTCACAGCAACCTCCAATCCCTGGGCTCAAGCGAGTCTCCTGCCTCCGCCTCCCAAGTAGTTGGGACTATAGGCACCAGTCACAACGCCTGGCCATTTTTTGGTTGCAGCCATCATTGTAGTTTGGCGGGCCCCGGGCTGGATTCAAACCTGCCAGCTCAGGTGTACGTGGCTGGTGCCTTAGCCCACTGAGCCACAATGTGATGCAATAGCACAACAAAATTTCACTGAATATCGAGCACATAGATAGGAGATGAAGGGGCTTCTCCACAATCTTGCCAAACTTCCAGAGAAAGTCTAACCTTGGGAATTAGAGGCATTTAGTTAGATCGGACTTAGTGTTAACACCCACTGTAATAAGGAGGGCTTCCCGAAGCAAAGGCGTGGCTGGTTGACAGTGGTGGGAGTTTCAGCTGGGCGTGAGGGCGCCCTCAGGTGGGCAGCGGCGTGCATCGCAGTGACCGCGTGACAGGTGCATCGGCTCCATCCCCGGGCTCCCCACGAAAGGCCACGCCCGGGCCGAGGAATACGCTGGTGAGTGATGGGCCCTCACTCACCTACCTACCGCTAGCTCTGTTACCACTGCTAGTACCACTGCTAGTACCACTGCTAGTACCGCTACTCACCATCCTCACTACCGCTTAACAGGCTTGAAACTCTTTATGGAACCCACCTACTTAAACTGGAGGGTCAGAATTGTTGTCCATTGCTGTGTACCTGCTGGCTGACTTTATAAAAGTCTTTATATTTCATTGTGCTTGAGTAACTGAACTGAATCTCTTGAGGTGCTCGAACTGAGTCTCTTGAGGTTTTCGAGAGTTGTATTAGCTTACTTGCCTATCCAGAAAAGTACTCAACCAATAGCTGTCACTGTTCTGTTAGGAGCTGTTTACTTCTTTATTCATTTTTATTTAACAAGCCTTTACATGGATGTAGTAGTGACAAGTATGTTTTCAGTTCCTTACAAACAATGACCCACATAAACCTCTGACTGTCCTTCAGTGGCAGATAGAATGATTGGATCCATTCTTTTTGTTTGTGTCTGACGTGGCCTGTGAAACAAAGTAACAATGTCTGCTACTGTTGATTTTCTTTTCTTGTCTCTGAATGTCCCTGTTCTGGGGAACATACTTCTAAATTTTATGAGGATATGAATGGATACTTCCAGTGGGAGGTTACACAGAACTCCAGATGAAAAGCAGTCACGGTGAGCCTGCTGACGAGGGCCTTGGTGATGAGTGTCAAGCAATTAGCAGTTAAGTTTTAAGTGCTCAGAACATTTGACTAATACAAATCTGAGAAAATGACATGAAATCCAGGCATATCTGTCTTTGTAATATACGTCATCATGAGCATCACCATGGCTCCAACATAGTGAGCTATGCGACCAGCCGTGTGCCAGGTGACTTTCACAGAAGATCCACTTCAATTTCCTTACTAAGTGAGTGGAAAACTGAGCTGGATGCCCATTTCTCTTGTTGACTCTCTCTTTCTTCACACCTGTATCTTATACTTTACTCATCTTTTACAAATGCAAGTTCACAGTACATCCTTTAACAACCATCTCACTGAGGGTTAATTTCAAAGAGATTTGTCTATGTATAAACAAAATACCACTGCAAAGCACGTTATATTAGCACAATATTCTGGAAATGCAGGTAAATAACAAAATGAAAGAGTTAAGACATCAAATTCATCGTAATTATTCAGAGTCTGTGAACTAAGAGAAGGTGGGACATCTGTTAAAGATTTTAGAGGGAATTTGTGACATCAGAGTAAAATTTTGCAAATGAGCTCCCAAGACCCAGTCTCTTAATGAGTCAGAAACAGCTATGTGCTCACATGGCCTCTTGAGGACAGAAGACCAAATGTTGGGCTAAGCCTGTTTCCTTGGAAACACGGTGCTTCTGCAGAATAGCATAGGGCCGGCAACATGTCATAGATTTTCCAGGTACCTGCTGTGTCTCTCTAGAAATCTGCTTTATGAACTGTGCTTAATTTAAACAAAAAAAGCAAAAGGAATCATTCAAGTTTTAGGTATTGTCTTCAGAAAGTCCTACCATTGCTTAAACTCCATTTAACGAATAGCATCCATCATATACCAGGCTCTATGCCAGAGGTCAGAAAGCGAGCGGAGGACGGAGGGCATGGCCCCTCTCCCGTTGCAGGTCACCGCGCTCTGACCATCTAGAAAGTCTGTTCCATTGGCACTCCTGGCACCATTTGCTTTGTACTCTTTTCCACTTAGTTTCAGTTCCTGGCTCATCTTTTCTAGCACGTGAGATTCATGATGCCCACAAGCATTTCCCGTGCACCCAGTCACATTTCTTTTATGTGGCACAATAACATCATTGAACAGGATGCCCTTTCAGCCCTGCCCATCACTTGGAATGAGGGGAGCTTTGAATCACGCCTCACAGTGGCCCTTCAGAAGCCCAGGAGGACAGCAGCATTCCCTCACAGAGACTGAAGGACATGATGTGGGAGAAACAGAACAAAATCTTCGCTACCTTTGAAAAAACTTTTTTCATGCTTACACACTAGTCATAGATCTAGAAGATCTAGGGCCTAGGAAATACAAAAAGATTTATGACTAGTGTGGTGACAGCAAGGTTGTAATTTGGTTCAACAGAAAATAGGCGTTATTAAAGTTGAGCTGTTCAGTTTCCTTAGTGAACAGTTGGCTCCTATCTACAGGAGGCAAAAATGTCAGGGACACCCAAGTGTACAGATCAGAGCCCAGGCCTAACTCCCAGGAACCGAGAATCTGGGAGTGCAGGTAGTCTACTAAAAAGACAATTTTGTACTGAGTGAGGTAAAAATTTCTGAGAGTGTTGAGCACAGGTAGATGCTAGGAGAATGGGCCATTTACCCATTTAACTTGCATCATAAGACCCATCTTACCATCTTATCCTTCTGAGACAGGGTGGACATAAAGTTCATGTGCAATTAACTACATTAAAGTATTTTAAATTGCACATGAACTTTACGTCCACCCTGTATGTGTGTGTGTGTGTGTGTATGATTCATGTGTAAATTTAGAAGCTATGCTATTTATCAAGAACAAACATCATAATCACTGGTGTCATCTTGGGATAAGCATTAGTGATACATGCTCAAAATAGACCTCAATAAAAAAGCTTCATGTATTGATATGATCAAAGATTTTTAAAATAGGACCCCAAAAGCACAGGCAACAAAAGTAAACACACACAAATGGGATTATATAAAATTAAAAATCTTCCGTACATCAAAGGAAACAGTCAACAGAAGAGACAACCCAGCAAATGGAAGATGTCTGCAGATCATACAGCTGACAAGGAAGCATATCCAGAATACACAAGCAACTCAAACAACTCAGTTACAAGAAAACAAATAACCTACTTAAAAATGGTCAACAATCCTGAACAGACATTTTACAAAGGAAGACACACAGATGGCCAACAGGTACAGAATAAAAAGCTCATAATGAATGTTCAGAGAAATGCAAATTAAAACTACAATCAGTTAAGGTCTCATACCTGTTAGAATGGCAAGTATTAATGAAACGGATGCTGACCAGAGCTGGTAAAGATGTAAGGCAAGGTGCCCCTGTGCACTATTGGCGGGAATGTACATTATCACAGTCGTTATGGAAAACGGTATGGAATCTTCTCAGAAAACCAAGAATAGAACTGCCATAGGACCCTGCAGTCTCACAAGTGGATGCAGATCCAAATTAAATGACATCAGAGAGTTTAAGAGCTGTCTGCACCTTTTCCACGTTTACGGCAGCACTGTCCACACCAGCCAAGGTGTGGAGCAGCCCAAGTGTCCATGAAAGGACGCATGAATAACGAAAATGTGGCACACACACAATGCAATATTACTCAAACCTAAAAAACAATAAAACCCTTGCACTTGCAACAACATGGGTGAACCTAAAAGACATTATACTAAATAAAATACAGCAGACAGAGAAACATGAATATTACATTATCAGTCACACTCATGTGGAATCTAGAAAGTCTAATTCATAGAAGCGAAGGGTAGAATGAATGGTGATTACCTGCGGCTAAAGGGAAGGAGACTGGGGGAATCAACTTGAGAGATGAATTGTCCAATGGAGTGGCCATAATTAATGATGTTTTGTATACTTGAAAGTCCCTGCGAGTAGATTTTAAGTGTTTTCATCCCAAATATGATAGGATGTGAAGTCACATATTTCTAATTAGGTTCATTCCACAAGGCACACATATTTCAGAACAAGATACTAGGAGGATATACATCATAAATATATATAATTTTTATTTGCCTATTAAAACATATGTGTAAAAATCAGGTCTCAACAGTCCAGCTGGGATGCTACTTTGCCTTGAATCCTAGATTCAAGTGGCAGGGTCTCTTTCCCCCACCCCTTGCCTCTGGATGATCTGTGACTTGCTGTAACTCATAGGCCAGATAGACAGGATACTAAAAAAAACCACCTGGAATTTAAAATAACCTAGTAAGACAGATCGTGGATAGGATTAAAACAATACAGTGGGAACACTGAGGTTTTATAGATTGAAAAGCTGTTTATAAATAATGGGAAAGGAAATTCTGGATTTGAGCTGTTCAGAGGGGAAAACTCTGAGGCTAAGAGTGGAGGGTGACAGAGAGATGGCCGGGCATCAAGTTCAGGTTTGGGATGCATCTAATGAGTGACGCTGACCATTGGGAAAAGGCCTTATACTTCAGGCACAACAGGACTTTCACCAGTCTTAAGTTGGCATTAATTCTTGTAGGTTTCTTGGATCCTAAGATGTAGTTGCGCCCTTCATGGAGGCCTGGAGCCTGCTCTGCATTTTCCCTCCCTGAGCCTGTTTATTCGTACTGAGAGCTGGTTCAGAAATGCCGTCTGTCACACGACCAGAGAGATGCCTCCTGGAAGTGCTCACTCGTGCGTGTGGCAGTCACTGTGGGTCTAGTGATGTCAACCATAATTTTAAATGACATAACTCAGGTTCTCAGCTGTTGTGGCTCTGGTGAGTGAAGCACTTATTCTCTAAAAAATAGCAATTTCAGAACAGTCCATTTTCACTGAATTATGAATGGGATTAGAATATCAACCTCTGACCTATTTAAGTGTTTAGGTGATGTGTGATTATATTTCCTCTAAGAAATAACTAAATATTTCTTTGAATAACAGTGCTATGACCAGTATTAAGGCTGATCAGACAAAAAAAAAAAAAAAAACGAAAAAACAAAAAAACAGGTTAAGTCTAAAGAGTAGCTTAAATACTTCAGGGTGTATTTTAAAAACTGCCTCCAAATGTCTGGCCATAAATAATTTCACAGTAAATAATGGCAATACTTTAAGTTCCTACATACTCAGAGCTTGAGTATTAAACTGTTTCACGAGAATATTATTTGTATTTCTCAATACAAATATGTTAAATTTACATAATAATCACTTCCACATTCAGTTTTGATTGATGAACAAAGTGTACATTTACCCTCTCATCTTAAACAACTTAAGTAATGGACAAAATATATGAAATAGTGATTTATAGATCAGGTAAACAGAATCCTGAATAAGGAAAACAAAGAAGGTCGTATCTTTGTTTTCCCGAGCCTGGGGAGAGGTCCCCAGCCACCGCGAAGGGAGAAATAACCCAACCAGCCTGATGGTCTCTCCACTGAGTTGAGAACAGAGTTTCAAGTTCAAGGAGACAAGAAGCTAAAATTTATAGGGAAAAATACTAGAGGAATATGCTGTAGTAAGAGAATAGATTCTGAACTGTGTACAGGGGCCTTCAAGTCTTTTGTTGAACACTATTTGGCCAAGTTGGGGCAAAAACCATTAGACAGGGGCAGGCAGAGAGCTGGAGCTAACAGCTGGGGGCGGCTTCTGTTCCCACTAGGCAGCAGAATCTGAGACACGAGGAATCAAGTGGGGACCAGAGAGATGTATTTATGTTGGCTTAGTAAAGGAGCCAAATCACCTGCCAGCTGGATCCATACAAACAAGAACCCTATGAACCCAAATAACTCAACTGGCCTCCTGATGAGGGAGAAGGAGGCAGAGCTGAGGCTCTGGTGACTGGGTGGGTAGGAGTGGAAACAGAGACAGCACAGAGGACCCCTCTGTCCCAGAGGGCCCATCATTCTCCGTGACCCCAAGCTTGGGCTCTGAGGGAAGCTATGGAATGCTGAGGGATCTTTCCCAAGGCATGAGGACCGTCATCCCTTCCCCTTGGGCGAAACAATATTAAGAGAAAATTGAAAACCTCAGTACCCAACCAACATTCAAAAATGTCTGGCATCCAATAAAAACATTACTAAACATGTCAAGGTGTGTGTGTGTGTATATACACACATACATACATACATATATATGCAAATATATGTGTGCATATATATGGAGAAATCCACAGAAATAGTCCAAGAAATAAATAAATGACATAGATAATAGAATTAACAGATAAGGAAATTAAAAAAAAAATCTATATATGTACCATTTGTTCAGGAAGATAGAGAAAAGGATGAGGTTAGAAGAAAGAAATAGAAGATGTAAAATTGTAAAATTTCAGGATATGAGACAGTCAATATCTAAAATAAAATATCTAAAATATCTAGTATCACTAGATGGGAGGGTTAGCAGATTGGGAAATGCAGAAAAAGGCACTGGCACACTCAAAAACAGCAATAAAAAATGGGGGTGGTGCCTGTGGCTCAGTGAGTAGGACGCTGGTCCCATATACCGAGGGTGGTGGGTTCAAACTTGACCCTAGCGAAACTTCAACAAAAAATAGCTGGGCATTGTGGCGGGAGCCTGTAGTCCCAGCTACTCGGGAGGCAGAGGCAGGAGAATCACCTAAGCCCAGGAGTAGGAGGTTGCTGTGAGCTGCTCTACTGAGGGCAATAAACTGAGACTCTCTTAAAAAAAAAAAAAAGACTAAAAAGAAAAGAAACTATACAAAATGGAATATAAATAGAAAACAAACAAACAAGGAATCAGTGACCTGAGGTATATAAGGGGAGAGTACATGCAGCTGGAGATGTAGGAGACGTAGGACTCTATTAGAGGAAAGCAGAGATGGAACAGAAAAGAAAAATATTTGAGGAAAACCTATTTGTAAGGGGAGTATTAAAAGAAATCATTCCCAATTTGATGAAACTACAAAACCACAGATCCAAGAAGTACAATTATTTAAAGGCAAAGACACATGAGGAAGGCAGCACCTGGACAAACCATTACAACTTTGCTGAGAGGGCAACAGTCTGTAAAGGGTCAGGAGAGAGAGGGACAGAGCAAGACAGCCAGTGTACAGGGCCCCTTCCTCTGTACCAACACTACATTGAAAAACTACCCACTCAAGCAAGCCAAAATCAGACAAGTGATCATACTACCTGGTTTTAACATTCTATTAAGGAAAAAGGTAGTGGAGAGGGCAGAAGACAGTGTTGCTTTGAACACACCACCTCTCCCCCATCCCCCTCACAGTACCGCACGCACTCGCTGAGTAGAGAGAGGACCTGTGTGCTGGGGGAGGGAAAGGGAAGAGACTGTGGGACTTTTCATTGAAACTCAGGGCCGCCCTGGCACAGGGGAACAGCACAGGACAGAATTCTGCCGGTGTCTGTGCAGGGATCATTTAGATCAGTCAGGACGGGAATCCTTTGCCCTGGAGTCCAAGTTCTGGCTAGCCCCACCACCAGCAGACAAAAAGCAACCTATCAAGTAAAGCCCAGTACTCAATTGAAGGCTTTACTGTAGAATTCTACCAAGCATTGAAAGAAGAACTAATATTATACCAATACTACTTAAACTATTCCAAAAATTTGAGAAAGTTGGAGAAAGGAACCTTCTCAAACTCATTCTACAAGGTCTATATCACCTTGATACCAAAACCACAGAAAAACACAATAAAAAATTAAACTATTGGCCAGTATTTCTGGTGAATTTAGACACAGAAATCCTCAAAAAATTCCAACAAACTGAATTCAATAACACATTAAAAATGTTATTCATTATGATCAAACAGAATTTACTCAGAGATGCAAGGATGTCTCAACACACCCAAATCAATCAATGTGATATACCATACCAACAGAACAAAGGACAAAAACTATATGATATTTAACTTGAGGCTGAAAAAGCATTCAATCGAATTTAACATCTCTTTATGATAAAAACTCAACCACAAACCTAGGTGTAGAAGGAACTTACCTCAACATAACAAAAGTCATATGTGACATCTAATATCATACTGAATGAGTAAAATATTGAAAGTCTTTCATCTAAGATCTGGAACAAGATAAGGATGCCCACTTCCACTATTGTTATCAATAAAGTACTGGAATCAGAAAAGAGAAATAAATAAAGGGCATCCACATTGGAAAAGAAGAAATCAAATTATCTTTGTCTGCAGAAAATATGATCTTATATGTAGAAAAACCTAAAGACTCTACCAAAAAATCCTGCTACATTTGATAAATAAGTTCAGTAAAGTTGCAGGATACAAAATCAAGATGCAAAAATTAGTAGCATTGCTATATGCCAAGAATAATCAATCTGAAAAGGAAACCAAGAAAATCCCATTTACAATAACTACTAACTACAAATGAAATAAAATACCCAGAAATAACCTTACCCAAAGAAGTGAAAGGCCTATGTAGTGCAAACTCTAAAACATTAATAAAAGAAGTTGAAGAGAACATAAAATAAGTGGAAATCTATTCTATACTTAGATTGGGAGAATCATTAAGTTAAAATGTCCATACTACCCAAAACCATCTATAGATTCAATGCAATCCCCATGAAAACCTCAGTGACATTCCTTGCAGAAATAGAAAAAAATAATTTTAAAATATATATAGAACCACAAAAGATGCAGAATAAAGAAAGCCATCCTAAGCAAAAAAGAACAAAAATGGAGGAAACACATTATTTGACTTCAAATTACACTACAGATCTGTAGTAAACAAAACAGCATGGTACTGACATAAAATGAGGCATATGGACTAATGGAACTGCATAGAGAACCCAGAAATAAGTCTACACATATACTGAACTTATCTTTGACAAAGTTTCCAAGAACACACAGTGTGAAAGGACAGTCTCTTCAATAAATGGTGCTGGGAAAACTGGATATCCACACGCAGGAGAATACACCTAGACCCTTGTCTCTCTCCTTATATAAAAATGAAATACAAATAGATTATAGACCTAAATATAAGACTGAAACTGTGGAACTTCTAGAAGAAATTATTGGGGAAAATGCTTTAGGACAATGGTCCAGGCAAGGACTTCTTGAGTAATACCCCAAAAGCTCAGGCAACCAAAGCAAAATTGGATAAACGGGATCACCTGAAGGTAAAAAGTTTCTGCATAGCAAAGGAAACAATCAACAAAATGAAGGGATGAAGAGATAAGCCCACAGACTGGGAGAAAATATTTGCAATCTACCCATTTGACAAGGGATTAATAACCAGAATACATAAGGAACTCCAACAATTCAATAGGAAATACAATTAAATAGTCTGATTAAAAATAGCAAAGAATCTGAATAAGCATTTCTCAAAAGAAGACATACAAATGGCCAACAGGTATGTAGAAATACACTCAACATTATTAGTCATCAGAGAAATTCTAATCAAAACTTCAATGAAATAATATCATCCCAGTTAATATGGGCAATAACAAATGCTGGTGAGGATGTGTGGGCACATCCCTGGGGACCCCTGGGGCACTGTTGGTGGTAATGTGAATTAGTGCAGCCATTACGGAGAACACTATGGAGATTTCTCAAAAAACTGAAAATGGAACTACCATGTGACCCAGTAATCCCATTGCTAAGTATAGATCCAAAAGAAGGGAACTTGGTGTATTGAAAAGATCTCTGCACTCCTGTGTCTCCTGCAGTGCTATTCACAATGACCAAGACTTGAGGTCAACCTGAGTGTCCATCCCATCTATCAATGGGTAAAGGAATTGGGGAACGTGCACAGTGGCATATGATATAGCCACAAAAAGAATGCAGTTCTGCCCTTTGAAACAACATGGATGGAACTTTATGCCACATGAAATAAGACAACAGAAAGACAAATCTCACACGTTCTTACTCTTATGTGGGAAATAAAAATTAAGAACAATTGTCTCCTGGAGACAGAGAGTAGGATGATGGTTACCAGAGGCTGGGAATGGTGGTGGGGTAAGTAGGGACAGTCAATGGGTTAATGGGTGCAAAAATAGTTAGATAATTTCACATAAATAGAATAAACTATATTTGATCGCACAGCAAATGATGACAATTGACAACAAGCTAGGATATATATGTATATATTCTGAGACAGAGTCTTTCTCTTTGCCCCCAGCTGGAGTGCCATGGCATCATCTCTGCTCACAGCAATCTCAGACTTGTGGGTTAAGTGATCCTCTCACTTCAGCCAACCAAGAAGTAAGGACCACAGACATATGTCATTGCATTCAGCTATTTTTTCTATTTTTAGTAGACACAGTGTTTTTCTCTTGCTCAGGCTGATCCTCAAACTCCTGTGGTCAAGTGATTGTCCTACCTCAGCCTCCCAGTGTGCTAAGATTATAGGATTAAGAATACCCATTTTAGGGTATTCTTTTAATTTAAACTAAAAGAGTGAAGTTAGATGTTATTAACCCAAAGAAATGATAAATGCCTGAGGTGATAGATAGGCCAGTTACCCAGATTTGATTAATTTACATTGTATCAAACTCTTACATATATACCTTAAAGAGATATACAACTATTATGTACCCATAATAATTAAGAATTTTAAATTAAAAAATACTTAAAGAACCAGAGTTAATATTATAAACAAATGAATATACAAATGGCAACAGACTTCACCATCCAGCCCCGACACGATAGAATGTCACCTGTAATGTTCTGAAAGAAAAACTGTGGGTACAGAATTCCCTATCCAGTAAATAAATAAATAAATAAATAAATCACAGAAAAGAATGCAAAATAAAGACTAAAACTCATAAAAGTTGAGAAAATTCACTGACTGCAGTTCTGCACTATAAAACTTCTCATGGACGTCTTTCTAGCAGAAAAAAAATATTAGATAAAAATTTCAGTCTACATAAGTGAATGAAGAGTGCCAGAGACAGAAAGTATGTGGTTAAATATAAAATTGTATTATCAGTTTTAAAAAATCTTTAAAAGATAGGGGAGAGGGAGGGAAGGGGAGGGAGAGGGTGGGGGGAGATGGGACAAAGGGTGAGATTTACCATTACATTTAAAACTGAGAGTCCACACAAGGCCCTTCAAAATTTTGATATCCCACAGCAAGAACCAGTGCATTTGTTCTCTCAAGGGCTGGACAGCAAATATTTTGGTTTTATATTGTCATTACTCAACTCTGCCATTGTAGTACAAAAGCAGCCATAGACAACATGTAAACAAATGAGCATGACTGTGTCACAATAAAATTGTCTTCATGGACACTGAAGTTTGAATATCATGTATTTTTTAAAGTGTCACAAGATGTTATTCTTCTTTTGATTTTTCTCCCAGATATTAAAAATTGTGAAAACCATTCTTAACTCATGGGCTGTATAACAACAGGCAATGGGCTGGGTTTGGCCCATGCCTGCTGCTTGCTGGCCCATGTTCTGCAGCCTCTCTCCTCTGCCTTTTATTTATTTTATTTTTATTTTTTGAGACAGAGTCTCATTATGTCACCCTTGGTAGAGTGCCATGGTATCGTAGCTCACAGCAACCTCAAAATTCTGGGCTCAAATGATTCTCTTATCTTAGGCTCTCAAGTAGCTGGGATTACAGGCACCTGCCACAATGCCTGGTTATTTTTAGAGGTGGGGTCTCTCTCTGACTCAGGCTGGTCTCAAATCTGTGAGCTCAGAGCAATCCACTGCCTCGGCCTCCCAGAGTGCTGGGATTAAAGGCATAAGGCACTGTGCCCAGCTTCCTCTCTGCCTTTTAAGAAAGGCTCTTCCACCAACTTGTGACATATAAAAGATTTAAATCTATGACACGAAACTATAAAACCTCTAGAAGAAAGTGTGGGAAAACTCTGGATCTTATCAGTGCATTTGTTCTCTCAAGGGCTGGAGAACAAGGAAAAGAATTCTTTTCCTGGAGCCTAGGAAAAGAATTTATGAAGAGAATTTCTTTGGCAATAATAGCATCAACAAAAATAAATGAATGACACCTGATCAAACTGAAAAGTTTCTGAGGACACCATCAACCAAGCAACAAGACAACCTTCGGGATGAGAGAAAATACTCCCTCCCCATGTGCTACAACTCTGACAGAGGCTAATAACAAGAATCTACAAAGAACTCAAGCAAATCAACAACAAAAGAGCAAATAGTCCCATTAATAACTGGGCAAGAAACAGTTACTAATAACCCCATTAATGAAGAGCATTTTTTCTGATAAGGACAAATGAATGGCTAACAAACACATGAAAAAATTCTTATAGTCCCTAGGCATCAGAGAAATGCATATCAAAACCATTTGAAACATCACCTAACCCCAGTGAGAATGGTCCACATCACAAGGTCCCAAAGCTGTAGGTGTTTTTGTGGATGCAGAGAGAAGGGAACACGCCTTTGGTTGGACTGCAAACTCAGATAGCCGCTGTGGAAAAAAGTATGGAAATTACTCAAAGAACTAAGTAGACCTCTCATTTGATCCAACAATCCCATTACTGGGTATCTATCTCAAAGAAAAAAGATCATTTTACCAGAAGGATATTTGCACACAAATGTTTACAGCACTCAATTCACAATCACAAAGTGCCCATCAACCCATGAATGGATTAATAAACTGTGGTATATGTATACCATGGAATACCATTCAGTCATAAAAAGATGGAGACTTTGTATCTTTTGTATTTACCTGGAAGGATTTGGAAAACATTCTCCTAAGTAGAGTATCATAAGAAGGGAATATCAAACATCCCATGTACTCAATACTAAGTTGAAACTATAGAGCCACATGAGAGAAAAACTCACTTAAATTCAAGAATGGGGAGAGGGGAAAGGAGCCAGTAAGTATCTACTTAACGGGTACAATGTGTGAGTATATGGCATATTTCCTGGGTGAAGGAAACAACTACGTCTTAGACTTCATCTTACAAACACAAGCAATGTAACCAAATTACATGTACCTTCATATCAATCTAAGATAATAATAAAAACAAAAGGCTTCCCCCAAGGTAGTGGTCAATGTCCTCAGTCCAATGTTGGGAGAGCAGGGGGAAGTGGGCACGCGTGTGCACACACACACACACACACACGCATTCCACAGGAGCAAGGCTCAATGTGATTGCTGATGTTGAAGGCTTCAGAGAGAGGTTTGATTGCTCTTTGGATGATCTAACTGACATTGAGCAGGATGAGCTGAGAGAGATAGAAAGATGGTTTGTGTGGTTGCTAACATGGAGGTGGCCAGGTGACAGATGGTAAAGTCTGACCTAGGATGAGGCCACATGGATGGGATTGGATTTCAGAGGTACCATTCATTCATCACTGCAAATGCATAAATTATCTACTGTGCTTTCCTGGAGCTTTACTATCCCATCTTGTTTCCCAAATATCTGAGGTTTGTCTTTCTTTTGTGTCATCTATAGAATTTACCAGAAGGCTGGTCACTTAGCTATCAACAACGCTGTGGTGCTATCTGGTACACTATATGTTTGCTTTTTTATTTCCTTTTTAAATTGTGTGTGTGTAAGACTTAAAACTTGCTATTTAAAACGTTTTAGGTGATTAACTCAGTGGCATTAATTACATTCACAATGTTGCAACCATCACCACTATCTATTCCCTAACTTTTTTCATTACCCTAAACAGAAACTGTATCCATTAGGCAATAACTACAAATTTTCCCTGCTGCCAGACCCTGGTAACCTTGAATCTACTTTCTCTCCCTGTGAATTTGCTTATTCTAGATATTTCATGTAAGTGTAATCATGTAGTATTTGTCCTTTTTGTCTGGCTAGTTTCATTTAGTGTAATGTTTTCAAGGTTCATCCACATTGTAGCAGGTATCCAAACTTCGTTTTTTCTTATGGCTGAATAATATTCCATTGTAAGTATAAATAACATTTTGTTAATCCATTTATCTGTTGACAGAGATGGGCTGTTTTTTACCTTTTAACTATTGTGAATAATGCTACTATGGACATCGGCATGAAAGTATCTGTCTGAGTACCCTTTGGGGGAATATAGCTATGAGTGAAATTGCTGGGTCAATATGGAAAATCAGCATTTAATTTTTTTGAGGGATCATCAAAACTGTTTTCCAGAGTGTTGGCACAATCTCCATTTCCAACAGCAGTGCATAGGCTTCTAATTTCTCCACACCCTCACGTTTATTTTCCTTACCTATTCAATAAAATTTTTTAAACTTGACCTAGTATACATGAAGGGGCATTTCACTGTGATTTGGGTTCACATTCCCCCCAGTGACCAATGATGTCTTTTCAAGTGCTTGTTGGCCATTAGTGTATCTCCTTTGTAGAAATGTCTGTTCAAGTCCTTGGC
The DNA here is from genome assembly GCA_963573935.1 of Arctocebus calabarensis. NCBI lineage: Eukaryota > Metazoa > Chordata > Mammalia > Primates > Lorisidae > Arctocebus > Arctocebus calabarensis. The sequence goes on along the minus strand of CAUYON010129641.1, from coordinate 44,880 downwards.
TGATTTTTAAACTGGAATATTTGTCTTTTTAAAAGAGTTGTAGGAGTCTTTTGCAAACTCTAGATATTAACCTCTTACCAGATATATAATTTACCAATATTTTCTTCCATTCTGTGTATTGCCTTTTTACTCTCTTGATAATGGATGCATAATGTTTTTGATTTTAATGCAGTTAAAATTATCTATTTTTCCTGTTTGTTGCCTGAATGAGTGTTGCTTTTCTTTAGAGTGACTATTTGTAGATGTTAGATAAGAAGAATTATGTGTTGTTGAATATTTAGATGTTTGAATATCTCTGTCCTTATGATTAGATTAGAAAACTTTCTTTAGGGAGCTGGATCCAGGGCTCAGACCTGTACTCTAGTGGCACAGGAATCTGAGGAGAGAGCTTGGATGTCTCCTCAGTCTCATTAGAAATACTCCTGGGGAAATTATTATTATTACTATTATTACTATATTTACATTTCACAAAAAGACCATGATTTTAATCAGGGTCTCAAATAGTCTCAGGTTATCTGAGTGGCTGACCAGGTTATGGGGGAGTGAACTTTATCCTGTCTTCAGTTCCATCTTTGTATTTCCTTTTATCTTGTACTCTTGGCTTTCTCAGAGATATCCATGCCCAGAGAATGAACAATGGCTAGTGGCCACTTTCTATTTCATTCTTTACCAGTTGAACTTAATCTTTTAAGCTCCTTATCAACTTCAATTAAAACTGTTGTTTTCTATAATATCAAGAGGTCATCACCTGAATCAGCAATGTCATCAGCTGAATTGTCCTTAGTGTTCTAGTGTCCATAAGATGGATAACATCCCCAGTTATTTTTGTTGTTGTTATTAGTTTTTCTTCCCAGAGGCAATCTTAGTGTTTCTTTTCTTTCTTCATTTCTGGAGAAGACAATACATTTGAATAATAAAGTGCAGAAGTTGTGTGCTTGTATGTATGTGTGTGCATGCAGATGAAAGCATCTTAACAAGTGGATTCTTCAAGCACCCTAGAAATATCAAAAGCCATCTTTGCCCATTCTGGGCTTCGAATACAATTTCTTTCAATGTCCAGGAAGCAAAAGTGCATTCCCAGTGTACATCCAAACACCTATGGAAAGATTTAGGGGTCCAATGCCAGGTATTGTTTCTTTCAGAGTAGATTTAAACTTTGTAGAAACATAATTAAATCACATTCATATTCCCATACAAGTGATATCAGTGTGGAAGAAGTGGCTTGAAAGAGCAGAACTGGAAAAAATAAGTCACTAATCTTTAACTTCAACACCAAGTTCAACACCAGGCCATCTTGTCTGCACATTTGGAACAACAAGAAACAAGTCCTAAACCTTTGCGTTCTGGGAATGAAGACAGCTGGCATGAGAAGAGCCAGGCAGAACCCACCAATGCACCAGGGCTGACCCTTGGGGTGCATTTCCAGCGCCTCTGGCAGGGGGATAAATGGAGCTCTAGGACCCTGTGCAGACATTTCTCATGTGCAGGGTCACATGAAAGGGTAACAGAAAATGGGGAAATAGTTCCAGGAGTAAAATGCCATCAAGGACAGCTCTGTACAAGGTGAAGTGTAAGGAGGAAGGATAAAGGAGGAAGAATGGAGTTTCTCCTAGAGCTGCCCAGCTAAGAAAGGACATGACATGAATAACTGGAGCAGGGAATCCACAGATTCTGCTCTAACGGTTGGTAACGTCTCCACTTGGCTGTTTTTAGGAAGAGCCCGGGGATCTTGTTACAAGTGCAGATTCTGCCAAAGCTGGTTCCAGCTGGGACCGAGTTCCACATTGCTAACAAGTTCCCAGGTGATACGATACTGCTGGACTCCACTTTGAGTATCAAGGCTGTAAACTGAAGATAAGGGAGAAAAGTAATGAAGGAAAGGATGGAGCGGGGAAGGTCCTAGGCCCTGGCACTTTCCCTTTCTGTCATGCCCTGGGGACACTCCCAGGGGAGGGCCTTTGGATTCTATGGCAACTAAATCTCCTTAAGTGGGGTCCATGACAGAATTCCCTCTTATAAGAATTGTAGCCATTTACTTCTCTCAAATCCATGTCACAATGAGTGACACCGAGTGTTGCAGGGGTTTATTCTCCCCTTTGGGGGACGGGAAGCCCCATAGCTTCAGGGTTGTGAAACCCTCCAAGTAGAGAGGTCAGCATTCCAGTCCCAACTTGCTGGAACAGGAAAAACTGCTTGCAATCTAGGTAGATAACGAGCATACGCAAGACATCTCTGGGAATGCTTAGAAAAACATAATTTTGAGTGAACCTGATGAGCTAGAAAAATACGTGACTTTCTTTTTTTCCTTTTTTTTTGGTTGAGGTAGAGTCTCACTTTGTCACCCTTGGTAGAGTGCTGTGGTGCCACAGCTCATAGCAACCTCAAACTCTTGGGCTCAAGTGATTCTCTTGTCTCAGCCTCCCAAGTAACTGGGATTACAGGTGCCCGCCACAACATAATTCTTGTTATGTTTAGAGATGAGGTCTCCATCTAGCTCAGGATGGTCTTGAACCTGTGAGCTCAGGCAATTCCCCTGCCTGGGTCTCCCAGTGCTAGGATTACAGGCATGAGCCACTGCGCCCGGCCTAAATACGTGACTTTCTAAGGAGCCACATGTGTGTTACTAGAAGAGACAGCACTAGGTCGCCTGTCTGCCCCCAAAACACACAGAGAGTCACACAGGCTTTTCCCTTCTTCCTCCCATCTCCATGCTGCTGAAGCCAGAAGAGGGCTGCTATCTGAAAGCCAGACTAATCCCTCATTCCTCCTCTCTCTCTTCAATCTTACATGATTGCTTCTTTTAAAACACGTTCATAACTGTTGCCAGTTTGTCTATTGTGTTCATGTTCTCTAATTTTGATGAGAGCCTTCTATCAATATATACCTTACAATTAGGCCTTTTTTGCATGTGTGGTTTAAAGTCCCCAGAGACACGTAGCTTTCAAAGGCGCAGATACATCGTCTTCTCTTTGGACTTTGCAGAGGATGTCTGCCCTATGGGTCACAACATTGCTGCATAATAAAGCACCCCAAACTGAGTGGTCGAGGAAAAGTAGAGGTTAAGTGGATACCAAATGGCTAATTAAAGACCTCATGAATACTGAGTGCCTCATGAAAGTTTGATGCATCACACATGCCGAGTGCTGAACGCCGCCTTTGGTTCTTCCAGCCGCTGCAGTCCATGTTTAACACACATGTGTTCTGCGGCCTTTTTGTCTGTTTTTTTTTTTTTACGTGAAACTTCTGTGCTTAGTTTCATCTATCTCTATTTATTTGTTTCTTTAATATTTTGTTATAGAATTGAATAATCTTTTAAAAAATCAGAAACACTCATTACTTTCCCCAAAGCAGTCTTCAAAACATTTGAGAAGCCACCTAGGAAGATATAGTCAAAAACTATTTCCTTAAACTGAGGTTTCCCTCCCAGTCTCAAGGAAGTCGTGATTTTGGGTCCCAGAGACCATGGCAGGGAAATCCAGCAACATTTTTTCCTGGTCAAGCCCTGGTAAAACCCCTGTTCCAGGAAAGTTTGCACATTCTGACAGCAAGTCAGGGCTCCTCAGAGGACATTTCTGGCACAAGCCTCACTGCAAGGTATGATTGCTTTGGGATTCTGGCACAGTTGTGGAGGGCACCAGACTTACTGAACACACCTGCACTTTTGAATGTGGTGGAGGGGTGGACGGCGATCCCTCCCCCTTGGTGATGTGCTAATTCTGTACAAAGTGATAACTGCAACTGAGATCAAAATTGGAAACAAACAAATCCCATCTGCCAACATTTGTAACATCCTCATATAATTAGTGGAAAAAAGTGAAAACTTAAATTGCTCTCATAAAATGAAAATAGTTATTGGGGTAAACTTTATTCCTTTCAATTTAATAGGCATCATTAGACTTTTATTTTACATCAAGAAGGGGGATCAAAGGCATTAAAGACCAATTATTTAAAATCAAAACAATGTTTTATTGGGTTTTCATGAATTAAAATAGATCAAGGACTTTTCAAAGTTCAGAAACAAAGTGAATAAATTTAAGAGGATGTAGCATGGAAGGAAAGAGAGTTAAAATACTAGAAATTCTATACCTAAATAATAGTTCTTTACCACCCTCCAACCTTGTGTTTGATAGAAAAACAGAGATAAATTGTTTTCATTAGCTAAGCATATTCTAATGTGCTGTTAGCAAAATGAAAATCATTATAGTCCCTGGTGGAATAATTTAAGCTAGTATTCTTTACGTGGCTTTGCATATAAATATCTACCTTCAAAGTTTTAACCAAGATCCAAATAAAACAAAATTTGTTAATTTCATCTTTCAGTAAGACATTGTTCAACTAACACACAGGTGTACTCTTTGGAAGAAAGCCAGCCAGAAAAATACTTGAAACTGAGCAGAGAGAAATTATCAGAATTTACTGAAGACCATAGGCTACAGTTTTAATTACTTAAAGAGCTATTTATTAAAATAGCCAGGAGGGGTTTTAGTCTCAGCTGAAATGTTTGGGTAGATTGCATTTTACTTTCCCCTTATTCTAGAATTTAAATCATTTTGTGTTTTATTTCCTCCCCAAAGTGCCATATTACTTCTTACATTATGCCAATAAATACAAAGTCCTCTTTGGTTGAAATATGGACAAACAAGAAACACTCACTTACTGTCTAGGTACTCTTGATTCACGTGTCTAAGGTACCTGGGGTAAATGATACTCATGCCTCTTTGTTCTGCAAATAGAGCCTAAAATCTCCAAAGATTAGATTTTCTTGCACAGCTTCCAATAATAATACTTGATTACACAGGATTGATGTTAATAATCATTTCAGATAATAACAATACTTAGTACATAAGCATTTATCATCTTCAAAGTGCTTTAGCTGTTTAATTCTCCTAAAACCTCTACATGGCTGAGGAAGTCAGCAGGCGGCATGTGATTCTCACTTTTTTGTTTTTACTCTAACCACAGAAGCTTGTTTGTCTCTGCCTGTACCACTTGGATCCAGCTGGGTTGGATGAATTTGAGAAATGCCTCTTTCACCATTTCGTTTTGTTTCATGTAAGCCATGAAGCTGGCAGAGAGATGCTATTTTTAAAATTTGTTTTATTATTATTTTTTATTATAAACATTAGCTCAGTTATCTTAAGTTTACAAATGTATCTGGTGAGTTTCTTCTGTAACGCTGAAACACAACTCCAAGGGCCTCTACTTTCTAATTCTGGAACATGACATTTGGGATGTCTTCATTAGTTGTTATGGGAAGTTTCTCAGGAATAAGAGGAACATTGAAGATTTAAAAGCATTTAAAACCTCACCCAGAGGAAAGAGGATGGAGTTTTTAAAAAAGCACTTTAACCCCAGAGTTAACAGGGTAATACTTAAAGTATCTTTAATACAATGGAAAATCATTACTTGATCTGAAAAATAAATTTAAGAAAAGATTAAATAAAATAGTGATAGAATGCAATCATTGCTACTAAAACCTATTACTCTTGACTCATAATTTAAAGCTCTGGTTGAGGTTTGGTTTAGAGAACTCCAAAAATAGTTACTGTATCAGCAAGGATAGGATAGGTTTTGCTGTGATAACAAATTACCTGCAACATCCCAATAGCTTAACACAGCAAAGCATTAGCCCTGGGCTGTCTGTCCATTTTAGGTCAGTGAAAGGGTGGGGAAGGGACTTCTGCTCCTGAGATGCAGCTGATGGATGCTCCACATCTTATAGCTACATCCATCTAGAAACTCAGCATTCACTGATGCAGAAGATAAGCGGGATGCAGGAAAATTAGATTTGCTCTTCTATGATTGGGTTTGAAGCCACAAGTATCACTTCTGAACAGGATTTACTGGGTAGAAGTTGGCCAGAAGAAGGGTAAATGGACCAGGTGGTGAGTATCATTGCCACACAGTTACTATGTGATTTTTGTAATTGTTTAACCTATATAAGCATTTACATATATTATATGTTTATATATAAAGTACATTATGTATATAATATTTTATATATACTAGCTTATACATGTATTACTCGTATATTGACTTTCTTTTTTTTTGAGACAGAGCCTCAAGCTGTTGCCCTGGGTAGAGTGCTGTGGCATCACAGCTCATAGCAACCTCCAACTCCTGGGTACAAGCAATTCTCCTGCCTCTGCCTCCTAAGTAGCTGGGACTACAGGTGCCTGCCACAACATCTGGCTATTTTTTGGTTGCAGCCATCATTGTTGTTTGGCGGGCCTGGATTCGAACCTGCCAGCTCAGGTGTATGTGACTGGCGCCTTAGCTGCTTGAGCCACAGGTGCCCAGCTGACTTTCTTTTACTTATATTTATTAAAAAAACTGAATGCAAAATAAAAATGTATGTAATACATGTATAATATTTTACATGTATATAACTTATACAAGTATTACTTGCATAGTGATTTTCTTTTACTTATATTTATTAAAAAAATTGAATGCAAAGTAAAAATCTGCATTTCCCTTCTAATTTCTGTGATCATTTCAGCAGAGTGCTTCTATTGGGAATCTATTTGCTCTTATAGAAAATACAAAGACTAGTAGAGAGCTGATTTTAAAGTCTGCTCCATGGAACTTTGTCTTCATCACTATAAACTATCCAGTGAAGAGCTTATCCCATGTGCTTTACCTGCTCAGCCAAAACTCACAAAGCATGTTATGTCACTGAGATCATTCTTATTTTTTTCGCAGTTTTTGGCTGGGGCTGGGTTTGAACCTGCCACCTCAGGCCTATGGGGCCAGCGCCCTACTCCTTTGAGCCATAGGTGCTGCCCTGCCACTGAGATCATTCTTACTATGTAGCTGAAATGACAGAGTCTGGGGCACAAAGGCTAATGCACCACATTCCAGCTGTTCACCATATTCAATTGAGAGACAAGCCAGGATTTGTTAATGGTCCAGCTGCAGTACACAATTTCACAAGTTCAGAATTACACGTCAAGGGGATAGGGCACTAAAATAATAACCTAAATTTTATTTAAGGGTGGTGGTAGGGTGGCTGGAGACAGTGAGATCTATTTTCAGGCCACATTAAGATTTGCCAGACCACCATAAGGAAGCTTGGCTGGACCTTGATAGACGTAAACTGAACTTCACCTGGTTCAAGTTCACTTAATTGTATAGTATCCTTGACATTTTGATTCAGGAAAATAATTAAGTGTGAAAATCCTGATAAATAAGTTGAATGATCATGTTTTAGGATTTACTGCATTTTACTAGGTATTTCTAACATAATTTAATGTAGGCCCCACAATATTGACAAAGAAACTAAAATCCAGAGAGTTTAAATAAACGTGTCCAAAGTCACAAGGCTATACATTGCAGAAAATGACATGAACCCCCACACACCCACTAAATGAATGGATGAAAAGGCCTGATAAAGCAGGGTCCAATTAAACTTGACTCCACCAGTACCCTGGCTTAGTATCCCTGAAATTCCTCAAGTGTGCGTGCTCATGGAAACCTGAGGCCCCTCTTCAGCTCTGGCCTGTCAAAATGGGCTGAGATTTCAGAGGCACCTCAGAGTATTTCCTTAATCTTGAAGAAAACTCCTTGAAGAAAAATTAGAGGCTAGATTCTTTCTTTTTTCTTTCTTTCTTTCTTTCTTTCTTTCTTTCTTTCTTTCTTTCTTTCTTTCTTTCTTTCTTTCTTTCTTTCTTTCTTTCTTTCTTTCTTTCTTTTCATAGAATGTTCTCATGGTGATGTAAAACCTCAATTTTTGTTTTTATTGGAAAGTCTTTATTCTCCCATTTTAAAAATAAAATTTTCTGGGGTGGCGCTTGGGGCTCAGCCCCATATACTGGAAGTGACAGGTTCAAACCTGGCCCCAGCCAAAAAAAAAAAAAAAGAAAGAAAAAATTTTCCCAGACCAAGCATTCTTGTTTAGTATTTTCTTTTTGTTTATTCATTTAGTCACTTGAAATTTTCTCAGCCTGCCTTTTTCGCCTTTTTCCCCCTAATAACCTCTCTGTCATTTTCCTCCTATATTTTTCGAAGACTCATTTCATGAATACATTGGTCAACTTGATGATGTTCAATGAGTCCCATACTCCATGGTCACTTTCCACCATTATTATTTTTTTTTTTTTTATAAATTTTCCTTCTGGGACTTAATATCTTAAATGACATATCTTCCAATTTTGTGGTTCTTTCTTCTGCTTCAGCAAGTCTGCTCTCATGAGAGGTTTGATATTTTCCAAACAAAATTTGTTCTGTAAAATTTGTATTCAGAACTTAAGGACCTCACTAAAATATCCAGAAGGCCACATTTGGCGTTAAGGCTGCAGGTTCCCCACCCCTGCACAATAGACTAACACACAAGGGCATCCTGAGTTGAAATCCTGGTTCTAGGAACACTCAGCCTCTGAAAGTTGAAGTTGGAAGTGGTCTTAAAATGCTCTCTGGAGTCTGCTATGAAGTCAAAGGCATTTTGCCCTTTGTCTGAGTGTCTTGCTTACTGCTCTGCCATACACCCCTAGCTCTCGGCCTGCTATGGGCTAAATGTCCCCCCCCCCCATATTCCTATGTTGAAACCTAACCTCTAATAAGGGGATGATTTTAGGAGGTGGAGCCTTTGCAAGATGATTAGGTCACGAGGGTGGAGCCCTCATAAATGGGATTGGTGCCCTTATGAAAGAGGCCCTGGAGAGCCACCTCGCCTGTCGCAATACATGAGGATAGGGTCATCTGTGAATCAGAAAGTGGATCCTCACCAGACACCAAATCTGCCAGTGCTTTGTCTTGAACATTCAGTCTCCAGAACTGTAAGAAATCAATTTCTGTTATTTGACCCCATTCATGGTATTTTATTATATCAGCTCGCAGGAATGAAGACATTGCCTATCAGGCAGAGATCTGAAGCTCATTCACAGTGTCAAAGCCATCTTGAATGAATACCCAGAGTAAAATCTCTTTAGAAGAGGCCTTGTGTTTCAAGCAGGTGCATGTGAGAATTCAGTAAATTCAATTCATTCATTGAATGAATGAATGTTGCTTATAGGGAATTGTTCCACAAAAAGGGACTTTCGGCATAGGAGGCCTGGCTGGGGGAATTGGGTGGAGGTTGGAGCGCCCAGAGCTCTAGCCACAGGGTCAGCAGATCTGCCAAGAGCCGCAGGGGTGCTGCTATATTTCCCTAAAGAGAGACCCTGGGTGGTAAGGAGGAGGCATTTAGAGTCTCTTTCCCAGGGGCTTATTCCTGCTGGTGAACCTAGACCATGATTATGGCTCTATTCTCTTTGATTTTTTTCCTTCCCACACCTCCACTGGGGTAGCACAGATGCCTGGCCTGAAAACTGCAGCGAGGCACTCCCGAGAGCCAGGCCCGCCAGCTTTCCAGCACTAGCCCCTGTGCCCTCCCTCCATGCGGGTCCCTCATCCTCTTGCCTTTGCTTCCTGGGTTTCCTTGTCCCTCTGAGTCTACCTGAGGTCTGGGGTTTGAGCTGTGCAGACACTGAGCAGCAGAGGTCAGGACTCCATGCTCACGTCTGAAGAGTCTAATTAGAGGCTTCTCCATCCACCTGCCCAGTATGCTTTCTGAGCCCCTGATGTCTGCATCCCAGGAGGGTCTTTGCTGTGGGTGGCAGACCACAGCAGGGTGCCTGAAGGAGTCAAGTGAGGAGGCCCTCAGTCCTCAGCTAGTTTTAATCCTGTAAAGCTTAATGTATGAGACAGGCTAGGTAAAAATGCTTTCGTGCTGCATCAGTGTTCTAAGTCAGCAGTTCTCAACCTTCCTAATGCTGTGGTCCTTTAATACAGCTCCTGTGGGTCACGGCTCACAGGTTGAGAATCAATGTAATTGGACACCAAACCCCACTGGATTCACTATAGTAATAATGTTGTTGATAATAGTAATAATAGCAATCCTAAAAGCCATAGGAGGAGAACCCTGACACCGCCTGGTGTGTGTTTGTTGTCTTTGGTGATTGAGCAGAAAGCCCAAGTTATGGACGGTGTGACCGCGGGTCTCCAGGGCGTGGCAGCTCTGCTGGATGTGCCAAGGCTGCTTCTGGGATCATCCTCAGGCCTGAGGTTGCCCAGATCTAATTCTGGGAGTCCAGCCTGAATTTTGGCTACTCTCTAGCTAAGAGATTTTTTTAGAATGAAGCCTGGGAGAGTACTCTCCCTGGGAGCAGCTGACTCAGGTCTGGTACTTAGAGGACTAGTGTCAGCTCCCCGATGCCAGAGCACTGTGGCTAGGATCAGGCAGCTCTGGCAGTAACTGTCGGCATCTTAGGAAATCATGAGGGATTAATATAGTTAAATATTAATACAGTTAATGAAGTTGATATGATTATAAACTGGTGTATGACAGGTCCCACAAGGAATAAGACACTTAAAACATGTAGGAATAATTTATGACCCTTTCCAGAGGACGCCCTTCACATTGGACGGTTTCTGCTCACCTTTCAAGGCTCAAATAAGGTGTCTTGCCCTCTGTGAGGCCTTCCCACCCTTGGTGGACCAAATTTTACAGCCCCTTCTCTGTGCTCCCTTTGTATGCCTTTGGTCATATGATATTGGTTATATTTGCCATATCAAGTGTTAACCCCTGTGTCTCAGGAAGACACAGCTGCCTGCTCACTGAGAGTAGCATACCTATTTCTGATGTTTACCATCATTCCTGGCATATAGAAAGCCCTCAGAACATTTGGGTAAATTAATGTGTGAATGATGAATCAATGGATGAACAAATGGAAGATGTGAAATAACTGGTTCTCAGAGCAAGACTGGAGAGTCATTCCTTAACCATAGACACACAGTTTTGGATGTGTGTTAAATAATTAAGGAGCATCACGGAGGTGCCAACCAAGGGTGATACTATGTAGCTGAGGCCTCCCAGAACAGCCAGGCATTATTCCAGCAGATGCTTTCTATAAAATACCAGGGTGGCATAAAATACTGGACACGCCCCGGTGAGGACCTCTTTCCAATTTATAGCCTAGGTACACCTAAGAAGTGAGCTAAGAGACAAACTTGCGCTTCCCCCTCCACACCAAGATCCTGATGGTTTTAAGGAGAATATCCCTGATAAAAGCACTTTTAGAACTGACTGAACACAGCAAAACTTTTAGAAGATGATGACAAATCTTCATCACTGACTCTGGCCAATGTCAGTTCATTTATACTGAGTCAGATTCTTGCCCCATGTCAGGGAAAGCCCAGGATTGTCCCTGTAACATCCCTGCTCCATAGTAGCAAAGGGTGAGAGTGTTGTTCTCTGGATGGAACAAACATTATGCCTTTCAATTGTTACCTAACCAGTTGTTTCAATACTTTCGTAAAACCACTTTCCCACCATCCTTACAATAACATGAAAATTGGGCCATTTTCTACACAAAAGAAGAAAGTTCCCAGCAAAGGGGAGAAGGCAGTCAGGTTCTGTGTGTTTTGAGGAAGAATAAGAAAAGGATCAATAAAGAAAAAAGCAAAGTCTTCACGGATGTGAATTCCTACCCTCCCCTGAGGTTTTGTCCCAAAGCAGTGGAAAGAAATAAACCTCAGCTCCCTAAGCATGGTGGGCTGCTTAGCACCCCCAGCTGGCAGATCTTAGGCTGGGGCATCTTCTCTACTTTTGTATTATTTCATTATTCTGCTGGCAAAGAAAGACATGGAAACAATCTACAACTGGGCACTTACTACATTTTCCTTCCAAGCCATGGCAGGCTCTGTGCCTTCCATAAAAAATTATCTCAATCCCTCATTCACATCTAACCCATTATCACATTTTGGAAAATGTCTTTGTCATGCTTCTCGGGATCTTGATTGCTGTTCCTTCTACCTGACTTTGCACACAGTCTTCTCTTCTCTCTGAGGGGGACCAGAGGCAGGCTGACAGCGAGGACGTTTTTACCAGCATCATCCTTAAGGTGGAAGCTGCCCACCCCTGCCTACCCCTGTGGTGGTCCATCCACTTGCCCCCCATTCAGGAGCCATCCCTGCAGAGGCGGAGTTGGCTGTCCTTTGTCAGTGATGTGTGCAAAACCAGAACCTTCTCAATTAGATTGTAAACTCTTAAAAGTCTCTATGTTTTTGTGTCTCCTTCCTCCCTAACACTCTGCTGCTACTCAGTGGGTCTCAGTTGATGCCTTTTCCTTCACTAGTTGAGGGTCTAGTATCCTCAATTATATATAAAATGAATATTTTCTCTTGTGTGCATTGTGTACATAATGACATATTTTCTCTTGTGTGTGAAATATTTCTCTCTCTCTCAATGGTACTGGGTTATGTATCATCTGTAGAAGAATGAAAAAAATGATCCCTTGACTTTTCTCCATGCTCTGTGGTTCAGATGGGCCACTCCAGCTGAGAAAAGCTGGCAGAAGTTGGGGTTACCAGTGTCAGGATGAGCACTAAATCATTCCATATCATTCTCATTCACAAGCACTGTGAATGAACTCCTTCCCTGTATGCCGCAGGGGAGGGTTCGCCAGGGAGCTACTGAAGCTCATGTGTCACGGTTCCTCACCTGCATGAGGACCCTTCCAAGGCCCTGTACCTAATCTTATATTCCTAATTAAAAAATCTCTTTTCTTAAAGAGAATAAGCCCGGAGCTTGCCCTGTTCTCTGTGCTGTGTTAGGCTAGGATGGGGGGGGGTGGTTCTGAGAAATGTTGATGCAGCCCGTGTTCCTTCTAGGCAAGACATAAGACATTAACGCCAAAGATAAATAATTACCACAGTGTCACTCTCACATCTTTCTAGGGACTCCTCTCCTTCCTAGGAGAAGTTAAAGACTAGCTGTTTCTGTTCTAACAACAGTCTGACTTCTTAGAATTGAACCTTTTCATCTGATACAGTTACCGCCTGCAGTTCACATCGGACAACTAGAAGGAATGACTTGCATCACCTTGGCTGAGCCAGCAAACACTATAAACATTTGCTCATCTGTCCATCTACCCATTCATCACTCACTCAGCCATACACCCATCCATTTGTCCATCTGTTCATCCATCCATCCATCCATCCATTTTGGGGCCCATTCACCTGACATTTAGAGTGGCACAGACCTGAATACAGTGCCCTCAGCTCTGCCACTTACTAGCTGTGTGGCACTGGACAAATTACTTCACTTCTTTAAGCCTCACCCTTTTTATCAGTAAAATTATGATAGTAATAACAATGGCTACCTCATAGAATTGCTGAGAGAATTAAAATAATTAAAATTGTTCAGCACATAGAAAAGCAACTGGCCCTTAGTAAACCTATAGTCTGTGAGAGCTCTTATTGTTTCCGAGTGGCTGCTCTGTGGCAGATCTGAGGGACACACGTGGAGGAGGTGTGCTGTCCCGAGGAAGGAGCCATAGTTGAAATTTTCAAGGAGATCTCCCGAAGTGTGGGTCAGCCAAACCAAGCCAGTCATGTGAGGACATTTTTTGTTGGGACTATCCAACAATATCTAAGCAACCCATTCGCCATAATTTTACCTTATTCTGCAAAGCCTAGAAGGACCTGGGAGTATCTGTGAGATACTGACCAGAAGAGTCAAGATAATAAATCATTCTACTTTCCTTTATTGTAAAAGAAAACATCCCTTGCAAACCCATGATTTTGTTTAATCATATGATTCTAAAATAAGTCTTGAAGTTGATCACTTCTTAACATTTAGCCTTCTACCATGCTAGTTCAAGCTATCAATATCTTGCAACAAAGCAATTGCAATAGGCTCTGAAGTGATCTTCCTGATTCTGCTCTCTCACCCCGAGTGTCCATTCTCCATGCAACAGCATGAATGATTCTGTTCAAACCTGAGAGAGATCTTGTCAACTATGCACAAACCCTCTAGTCTAATCCATTGGACAAATATTTATTGATCATCCACCATGTGCTAGGCATTGTTCCAAGTGCTAGGACTAGAGCAGTGAGTAAAACAGAAGAAAACTCCCTGTCCTTCTGCAGTGTGTGTTTTAATGGGGAGAGGAAGCAGACAATAAAGAAAGGAAACATTAAAATGTATAGAATTATAAATGCATGCAGCACATATGTGGCCAGGGAAGGCCACATTCAGAAGGTGACATTAGAACAGACAGGAGACCAGATGGGCATATGAGGATGAGGAGTTCTGCAGAAGAGACAGCAACTGAGTAGGTCCTAAAGTAGAGTGTGCCTTTGGGTTTTGAAATATAACTCCTATGCCATAGCACTCACAAATCGGTGGTTTTTAGTATGATCACAAGGTCATTTGGCCATCACCATTACCTAATCTAGAACCTATTTTTCACTCTATAAATACACCATGTAGCTGCACTGTTCATAATAGACACAAAGTAGAAACAATTCACATTTATCAACTAATGAAGAGATAAATAAAATGTGGTATAGCCACATAATAAAATATTATTCAGCAATAAAAAGGAAGTACTGAAATGTGCTATTCAACATGGATGGGCCTTGAAGACATTATGCTGAGTCAAAGAAGCCAGTCAGAAAGGACCATATGTTATGTGGTTTTACTTCTAGGAAATGTCCACAGAAGCAAAGTCATAAAGATGGAAAGATGGTAGGTGAAGGAGAATTAGGGGGTGATGACTAAAGTGGAACAATGCTTCTTTTAGGAACAATGAAAACATTCTAAAATTGATTGTGGTGATGGATGCCTGACTCCATGAATATAATAAAAACCATTGAGTGGTCCACTTTAAATAAGTGAACTAAATGACATATGAATGATTGTATCTTTTTTTTTTTTTTCTTTGAGACAGAGTTTTACTATGTTGCCCTCAGTAGAGTACTGTGGCATCACAGCTCACAGCAACCTCAAACCGCTGGAGAGGTTTGAGACTTTCTTGCATCAGCCTCCATAGCAGTTGAGACTACAGGCACCTGCCGCAATGCCCGCCCATTTTTTGGTTGCAGTTGTCATTGTTGTTCTGCAGGCCTGGGCTGGGCCCTAATCCACCAGCTCCTGTGTATGTGGCTGGTGCCCTAGCCACTGAGCTACAGGCACCAGCACTGGGCCGTGAATGATTATACCTTAATGAAGCTGTTTAAAGAACAAAAAAGAAATTCCATTTTATTATCAGTCACTCCCCATTTTCTCACCTTCTCCAATCCCATGGCAACCAGGAACTACTTTCAAAAATAAAACTTTTAGTTTTCATTAAGTCCAATTTATCTGTATTTTCTGTGATTCCTTGGGCTTTAGGTATCATATCTAAGAAACCATTGCCTAATCTAAGGTCATGAAAATGTATCCCTACGTTTTCTTTGAAGATTTTTATAGTTTTACTCTTAAATTTAGGTCTTTAATCCATTTGGCACTAATTTTTGTTTATTGTGTAAAGTAGAGATCCAAATTCAGTCTTTTACATGTGGATGTCCACTTGGCCAAGCACTATTTGTTGAAAACACTATTCTTTTTTAATTTAATTGTCATAGCATCCTTGTCATAAATCAATTACTCATAAATGATAGATTTATTTCTGGATTCGAATTCTATTTCATTGATCTATATCTCTATCCTTATGCTAGTACTATACAGTTTTGATTACTGTGGCTTTGCAGTGAGTTTTGCAATTGTAAATTTCTTCTCCTCCTTCTCCTCCCTCTCCCACTCCTCTTCCTCCCTCCCCCCCCTTTTTTTTTTCCAAGATTGCTTTGGTTATTCTGGGTCCCTTGTATGTCCACTGTAATTTTGGAATCCATTTGTCAATTTTTGCAAAAAAATTTCCTTCCTTCCTTCCTTTCTTCCTTCCACTGAGTCTCACTGTGTTGTCCAGGGTAGGGTGCCATGACATCATAGTTCACAGCAACCTCAAGCTCTTGGGCTCAAGGGATCCTCTTGCCTCAGCCTCCCTAGAGGCTGAGACTACAGGTGGCCACCACTATGCCCAGCTAGTTTTTCTATTTTTAATAGAGACGGGGTCTCACTGTTGCTCAGGCTGGTTTCAAACTCATGAGTTCGGGGAATCCACTAGCCTTGACCTCCCAGAGCACTAGGATTACAGGCATGAACCACAACATTCAGCCTCTTAAAATTCTTTTAATGGTATTTTCAGTAGAAGTCCTGTACTTCTTTGTTGTTTTATTCTTTTTGATGCTTTATAAATGGGATTGTTTTCTTAATTTTAGATTATTCATTGTTACTGTAGAAATACACTTCATCTTTCATATATTAGTTTTTCCTTTCTATGTTGATCTTATATCATCAACCTTTAAAATTTGCTTTATTAATTCTAATAGTTCATATGTGTTATCATATTCAGTAGGATTTTCTATATTCATGCTATCTACAAATATAGATAGTTTAGTTTCTTGTTTTCCAATCTGGATGCTTTTTGTTTCATTTTAATTCTCATAGATGATCTGTTGTGAGGTACAATTTGAATATGTGTGTATAAATAATGAGCCAGGACATCCTTGTCTTGTTTCTGATCTTCAGGGAAAATTTTCATTCTTTCATCGTTAAATATGATGTTAGGTCTGTTTTTATTTTTTTGCAGATGATTTTTAATAAGTTGAAGAAGTTTACTTCCATTCTTAGTTTGTTGAGTATTTTTTTAATTATGAAAAAGTTTTAGATTTTATTAAACTTTCTTTGTATCGGTTGAGATGTTCATGTGGTGTTTACCCTTTACTACAGGTACTATATTGCTTGATTTTCATATATTGAATCAATGGTGCATTCCTGGGATAAAATCCAATTTGTCTTTTGATGTGTTACTGGAGTCTGTCTTCTAGCATTTTGTTGAGGATATTTGCATGTACAGTCATAAGAGATTCTGCCTGTAGTTTTCTTTTCTTGTGGTGTTTTTGGGTTTGGTACTGGAGAAATACAAGCCTCATAGAATGAATTGAGAAGTGTCACCTCCTATATTTGGCAAAAGTTTGTGAAGGATTGATGTTAAACCTTTTTAAAATGTTTGACAGAATTCACCATTGAAGCCATCTAATACTTCTCTTTGGGGGAAGTACTTTGATTACTAGTTCAAACTCTTCTTGTTACAGGTCTATCTTTGACTTCACTTTTGGCTTTCCCAGAGTCCAAGGTCAGCCCAAAGTGACATTTAGGGCCTTCTCAGGTTTGTCCTGAATATATGGACATCCCTACATATCTTTCTAGATTCTCAGGAATACATCACAGCTTTTCAAAGTCCCCATGGACAGAGCTTGCTCCAGATTTTTAAAAAAGTTTTTTGATTAGCATATTGTTTTCCCCAGCTGTTGTCCACTGCCTCAGAACTTCAAAGTCAATCGACTGCCTCTAATTTGTTTTGACAAACACTCCCAGGGAAAAGAATTTTTTAGCAGGCAAGATGAATCAGGTAAAAAAAAAAGACAGCCTGAAAGATGGGGTCTTGGAGGGAACCACCACGTAGGTCAAACGGCAGTTCCCAGAGATTTGGACTTTGAAGGAACTCCATCATCATTTTGCCCCTACAGTGGATGCCAAGCTGATGGTTTTTAGCATAATTTCAGGCTGTTGGTTTTCAAAGTTATCACAGAGCTGAAACAGGAGTGATTGAAATAGGGCAAGTGAAAAATGCCTGAAATCTCTCTCTTCTTTTCAAAATTCGGACTTTTTTTTTTTGAACAGACACACCCTTGATTGCTGCAAGTGTTTGGTTTTATTTCCAGATTGCTGAAAAAGTTGATTCTGGCAAATTTTTGCCAGTTTTCCTATTACTTCTAAAGCATGGAGAATTTTCTGAGCTCCTTACTCTGCCATTTTTACTCATGTCACTTTTTTCTTTATTTTATTTCTTTTCTTTTTTCAAGAAACATCAAAGAGGCACCATGGCAGAGGCAGAGAGGCAAGGGGGGTTGTCAAAGCTGTAGGAAGGGCTGGCCTTGAGGCCATTGTAAAGATTCTGGCTTTTACTCTGATGGGAGAATGCAATGGGGAGGATTTTTGAGCAGATAGGTGACATGACAAGACTTGGATTGGAACATAGTCACTCTGGATTCTGAGTACAAACTACAACATAGAGTATCTGAAGTAGGAAAGAACAGAGCCAGCGCTCCCTTAAGAGAAATCCCAAGTTCTTTCTAGGGCCTACAGGACTCTGCAAGATCGATCTCTGGCCAGTTCCCTGACCTCCTATCTTAACACTTTGCTCCCTTTTAACTCCACTTCAGCTATACTGGATAACTTACTTCAAATTATTCCCCTGCTCCCGAGGCTTTGCACCTACTGTTCCATCTGCCTGGAACCCAGTTCCGATAGACGCTCGTGTAGCTCATTCCCTTCCTTAAATGTCACTTTATCAGAGGGCCTTCCTTGAATTTATATGAAAAGGTAACTCTCTCTTTGCCACACTTCATCCCATTACCCTCATTTATATTTCTTTAAAGCCTCCATCACCACCTGGCACATTATCTGTCTGCCAATGGAAACAGAGTCGTCCCAAGCCCCTCCTTTAGTCTCCAGGAGAGAGAGGAAGTGATGAACTAATTTCTCAGAGAGAAGAACACACAACTTTCTCATTTTCTGAAAGCCACCTTCTCTAGAAGTCCCTCCTTATGGAAACCTCATTTCAGTCTTATAGGCTACCAAGTTCTAGGACATTCTTGGGGTTGAGTAAAAGTATGCTGAAAGAAGAGCCAGGTGTGAAACAGGGGGTGTTGACTTTTGATTCTAGCAGACACAGAGAGTCACTGGATTAGTCAACATAAGGTTCTCTAACTTTTACAACAAGCAATCCTACAGACTCAGCTGCTTAAGGCCATGCAGTTTTGTTTCTTACTCACACAGTTGGCTGTGGATTACATGGCTTCTGTTGGCCATGCTTCTCCATGCAGTGACTCAGCAGTCCTAGTTCCCCTCATCTTATGATCCTGCCATCTTAAATTTGTGGTCTCTGAAAGGAAAAAGAGAAACCCTGGTGAGGCACACTGGGCTCCAACCGCCGTAACCCGGCAGTGCCACACATCACTTCTGCTCGTACTCCATTGGACGAATTCAGTCACATGCCCCCCCTCCTCCTAGAGGGAAAACATTATCATTGTGTGCACTCCAGGAGAAGAAAGCAAAAGGGCATCTGGCACACACAGTGTAGTTTCTGTGCCTCAGCCACTCTGAGAGTGCAGATGGGCCGCTCTTCTTGACGTCTGCTGCAGGATGAGCTGGAGGTAAGGAAGAAGTTGCTGGCTGCAGGTTCTTGAGATTCTTAGCAGACCAGGGAGGCCCCCGAGGATCTGGGAGGAGATTGGTAGGCTCTAGCCCAGATAACCACCTTTTCTGGAAGCAAATAATTGCCCTGAGAAATGAATCCCTGCATGCTTTAAACTGGTGTCCACAATGTGTCTGAGCACTTCCTCAGACTTGTCAGAGTCCTGGCCCATGCCACCAGTGCCTTTCAAAGCTAACAGCAGGAAGCTCCTCAGGAGAAGCCGTTCATTGCCACAGCATGAACAACAGACTAGAATTAGCTTAACTTGGTGCCTTGTGCGACACCTTTGTGCTGGGCTGTTTCTTGGAGGTATGAGATTCCATATGTGTTTCTGGAGACTCTCCTTTGAGGAAACGTACCTCCTCAACCTGACAGTCAGCTTGAGCGCAGGCCTCCTTATACGCTGTTTGCTGGCTAAAATGTCCAATGTGGAAAGTATTATAACAGCTATGCAACCACCTTTGATTAGAAGCAGCTTTTGCTTCGGAGATGATCAGTGTTACCAGAAAATCAGGCATGTGCAGGGGCTGGCTTAATTTCTTTATTCTCTTCCCTCATCTTGTTTACCATTTTTTAACCTTGGGCGGGGAATTGGAAAGGCTTGTGTCCCCTGTAGAGTGTCCCATGGCATTTACATTGAGGAGCAGAGATACAGAGGAACGCGAACGCCACTTAGAGTAGCAGGTAAGCTTTTGGGCACAGATATATTTTTTTAAATATTTAATTCTCGGCTCAGCACGTGTGGCTCAACAGGCTAAGGCGCCAGCCACGTACACCTGAGCTGGCGGGTTCGAATCCAGCCCGGGCCCCCAAACAACAATGGTGGCTGCAACCTAAAAAAAAAAATAGCCGGGCATCGTGGCGGGCGCCTATAGTCCCAGCTACTTGGGAGGCGGAGACAAGAGACTCACTTGAGCCCAGGAATTGGAGGTTGTTGTGAGCTGTGATGCCACGGCGCTCTATCTAGGGTGACAGCTTGAGGCTCTGTCTCAAAAAGAAAAAAAAAATATTAAATTAATATTTAATTCTCATGCTTTGGCATCTTACCTGAGAGGTAGAGATTCTTTAACCAAAACAACAAGCCAAAACTAGGTATTTAGATACTGTGCCAATGTCTGATTACCTTGTTGTTTGGGGTTTTGAGTCCCTGACTACCTGTAATGATTGGGGTGGATCCGTGCCCTCCTGGAGATTCCCTTGTAATCTTAGCTAAAATACAACCTGGTTTTATAATGAAAAAGAGAAATGGCTCCACCAGCTGATAAAAAGGGAGATTTAGGAGTTAAGATAGTAAGGATTGTGTATTTCTCCTGAGATGTTTCTTGTGCATCTTAACATCAACATACACAATCCTGGCCAGGTGTGGTGGCTCACACCTATAATCCTAGCTCTCAGGGAGACTGAGGCAGGGGAATTGCTTGAGGTCAGGAGTTCAAGACCAGCCTGAGCAAAGTGAGGCCCTGTCTCTACTAAAAAAAAAAAAAAAAAAAAGCCCGTTAGGGTGGTGTACACCTATAGTCTCATCTGCTCGGAAGTTTGAGGTTGCTGTGAGTTAGGCTATGGCTTGGCATTCTAGCTCAGGTAACAGAGTGAGACTTTGTCTTAAAAAAACAAAACAAAACACAATCCTTACTATCTTAGCTCCTAAATCTTCCTTTTTATTAGTTGGTGGAGCCATTTCTCTTTTTCTCAAATTAGAACCTTGGGAATAACCTCCTTCACCCTCGCCATTAAAGTGAATCGGTCACCAATTCCTGTCTATTTTACCACTCAACCTTTCTTGAGGCCAGTTTGAGACTTAGCCTCTCTACCAAAGTACTGCAGTTGCCTCTTTTTAGCCTCCTGTGTCTCCTTGGTGGCTTCACAGCAAATTAATTCTCTCTGTTGCAAGATTTGTTTTTTTTAACAAAACGTAAGTCTGATCATATCACTCTTCTGCTTAAAATTTTTCATCATTCTCTGCTGCCTACATAAACCCTGCTAAAATAACTTCCTTCTGGCAGAAATAACCTCTTTTGGCTCATCCAAGCCTTTTTTTTCTGTTTGCATCTTCTCCTTCTTTACGACCTAGGCCCAGCTCAGGTGTCACTTCCTGGAGGAAGTCATCTTCACTCACCCAAGCTGCATTACAGGACCCTCCAGAGCTTGCTTGTTGGACACAGTCTAATTCTTTTATATCACAACCTGCTGTTTCCTACCATACTGTGAGCTTCCTGAGAGGAGGTTTGTGCCTTATCAATCTCTGCTTCCCCAACTTTGAACTGAGAACTTACCACATATCAGATGCTCAATAAATGTTTGATGAATCAATGAATGACATGACAAAATCTCTCCACCACAGCAGTGTTCAGACCGCTTTGTCTCAGGAGTCCTTTCCTAAAAATCATGGAGGGCCCTGAGGTTTCTCCTTATGTGGGTTATGCTACCAATATTTACCACACTAGAAATGTAAGCTGAGAAATTTCAAAAGTATTTATCAATTCATTTAAAAATATCAGTCATATACAAGATCATGTTAATAAGAGTAAAATTTTTTTACAAGAAACAATTCTACTTTCCAGGACAACAGTGAGATGGATGGTGACATCTTATATTTTTGTAAATCCCCTTTAAGTATAGCTTAATAGAAGATTGCTCAGTTCCTCCGTCTGCGTTTGCAATAATTCTGTTGAAATATATTGTTCTGGTTAAAGTCAGTGAAGAACATCCAGCCTCATGCCGATCTATAATTGGAGAATGAAGAAGCATATTATCAGCCTTTTCAGATAATTGTGGCTATTCTGTGATTTGACATCTAGCTCAGCCAATACTTAAGATTAGTTACAATACAGTATGGAATCTGAAACCATATTAGCTAAGTTTTTATACTCTGTTACACTGAAATCCATTGGTTTATCTTGTCCTTTGGATAGAAGTTTTACTCATGCATGATCTTGAGACATATTATGTTGCTCATTTTGAAAACATTGCTTCACTGAGTTATTCAGATCTTCAAGATGTCGACTGAGATATTTCATTAATATAAAATATTCACATTCATTAATATGGCCATTTCTATCATTAGAAGAGTGTGTAAGTATTGGAAAACTGTCAAGATCATAGTAGCCGATAAAAGTTTTCCTAATTTGTGATTTCACATAAATTTACATTTCATCATAACCTGATAACAACGCAAAACTGAGCCAGTTTTTCTGTTGTGTAAAAGTGGCTCTCTGTGGGGAACAAAAAGAGTCATTCAACTTGCAACTCAACAGGGTAAGTGCTTTTTCTTGAGTCAATCGCAATACTGTGTGGCACAGAAATGCTAGGTGACTATCTCTCATTTTGTCACACAGAATATTAAAGAGATTAGCTTCAGTAACATGAATAATTTTTATAGCTTCATTAAAAAATTGCTTTTAAAAAATAATATATTTTATTAAACCCAGTATATTCAAAATATTATGTTAACATATAATCAATCAGTATGAAAGAATTATTCAAGAGATATTTTACATTCTTTGAAATCGATTGTGCATTTACACTCATAGCACTGCTAAATGCAGACTAGACGCAGTGTTCAGCAGCTATGGAGGGCTCTCATTCTACACAACCCAGGAAACGGAGATTTTCAAGAAGCATCTTAACCAAAGCTATCATTTTGTTGCAAAAAAATTTACTGTGACCGTGTGCAGGTGAAAAATACATTGTGGTATCAAGGCACCCGCGGCTTCCTCACCATTGCTATTGTACCGTTGATACACCAGTCAACACAAAAGAAGGCAAACCCTGCCTTGATGTTATTATGAAAATAGTGTTGACCTCTTTGACGTCCTGAAAGGGTCTTGGGGGCCCTAGGGCTCTGAAGATCATCACTTTGGGAACTGATGGGCTAGAATTAAGTAGGATCAGCATCTACTGCCTTGGCTTTGGCTCTTTGCTGCCCGTGTGGAAGAAACAGTGTGGTACTGCATATTTCAGGGATAATGTACATTTTGGACATACCCAAGTTTGAGTCATGTTCATGAGCCTGTAGGAAAAACATGAACCAGGCCACTTTCCAAGAGCAGCCCCTGAGGGTTATTTCATGGAGTATCTGTACATCCCATGAAAGGGAAACACCATGGAGCCGGTGGAGTGGCTCGGGAAGCAGCTGTGAGCATTTCTGTGGCTTCTACATCAAAGGAGAGAGCAGGACAAATGTCCATCAGCAGCATTGCCCTTGAGATCAGCGACACCTCGCTGCCAGTTGGCAGGAAGTATTGTCCGAGGAAAACATGGGCCACACGCATGTGGTAGAGTGACTGCAGTCTGCAAGAGCAGCGGGGACCTGGCCCCCCTCTGATGATCAGAAGAATAGACCCTCCTCCCTCTGCCAGCGGGAGCCTGCCTCGGTTCCCATGAGAACCGCACACAGGGCACATTGTCCGGGTTCTTTCCCATCTTTACCTTGTTGGAATTTTCACCCGATTGTGAGAGCTGAGCAAGGCAAACCTTAGTCCCATTTGTCAGAGAAACAGAGGCTCAAGTCCACATAGTAAGTCTTCTAGTAACTTGCCCAAAGACACAGACAATGGTGGGTGCGGGACAGGAATTAGACTTTCCCAGATTTCAGTCTCCGTAGGCTCTCTCTACTACGCGAGGTGTGTACGATATGAGGGCGACGTAGGCCGTGATTTATGGGTGTGAGAGAGAGAGAGAGAGGGAGGAGAGAGAAGAGCATGAGAGAGAGAGGGAGGAGAGAGAAGAGCGTGAGAGAGAGCAGGAGGAGAGAGAAGAGTGAGACAGAGAGAGGGAGGAGAGAGAAGAGTGTGAGAGAGAGAGGGAGGAGAGAGAAGAGTGTGAGAGAGAGAAGGAGGAGAGAGAAGAGTGTGAGAGAGAGAGAGGGAGGAGAGAGAAGAGAGTGAGAGAGAGAGGGAGGAGAGAGAAGAGCGTGAGAGAGAGAGGGAGGAGAGAGAAGAGCGTGAGAGAGAGAGAGGGAGGAGAGAGAAGAGCGTGAGAGAGAGAGGGAGGAGAGATTAGAGTGTGAGAGAGAGAAGGAGGAGAGAGAAGAGAGTTTCCCCTTCAGGTCTGCACAGAAGGATTCCTCTGGGGCTGTAGGAATCCTTCAGAATACTCTGCCCTGTCTGGCTGGAACAGGCGAGTGGGGTCAGGGGGCAGCTTATCTCTGACTAGTGAGTTCCATGATTCCATCTGAGCTTTAGCTCTGCGGTGCAGCAGGCCAACCATGCTTTCTGGCTGGGTTCAGAAGTGGATGTACCAGTAGAGGACACGTGGCCTTCTGCTATCCCCTACATGGGGACACAGGCCAGGGCAAAGTTTCTGCAGTTGCCGATCTCAGCTTTTTTTTTTTTCCTGCTGAAGTTTCTAGAAAGTCCTGGTGTTTAGAAGCTTCAAGATTCTAGCCAGCCTCAGTACAGCTTATCAGGTGTCCAGATCTTCTCCTGGCTCCCTGTGGATAGGGGAAGGTAACCCCGCCATGTTTCCCAGCGAAAGTGTCTGAGTGATGGCAAACGAGGCCCCAGAAGCAATTCCTTTGCAGACTCTGCCTCGGCCTCTCTTCCTGCCCTGCTCTCACTCAGAGCGGCCTGCCTCACCACCCAATAGGCTTAGCTCAGCCATTAAACTCCTTTTGAAGTTTTATTTCCCTCTATCCTTGCTATCTCAACGGGCGATCGCTCCCAGGACATTTTATAACAAATAGCATTTTCTGTTCTGTGAGAACACAGACCCTTGGCCTGCAGCCTGGTTGCATTTGAGAGCCCAGCCCACCCCCTGCCCCCACCTGAAGCTCATTTTTTCCCTCTTCTTGTTTTCTAAACAAGTGTTATTGTTTACTTCCAAAAGCCTCACATGTGTGGAATTGAGGTTCCTGTCACATTCACATCCAGACCTGTCTTCTGTTTTGGTTTATTTTTGATCATCTCTATTCCATTTTCTCTCTCCACAGGAACGCATTTGCCCTGTAAGGTCTGAAATTTCATGCACTGCACCCTGACACCTTTGAACATCACAGGGCCCAGAGGCTGAGCTGAGAGTTTCTCTGCTCTTACCATTTACACCCCGACCCAGTGGGACGGGCTTCCTGCCTGGCTAGATTCCCCCCTTGCTGGGTCAGCTGCACCCCTCTTGATCCCCAACTCAAGGGCATTCAACTCCCTGCCGGCTGTGGGATTGTTCAAACAGCCAATTACATCCTCCCAGGTAACCAGGGGCAGCCCACACCCTGTTCCTACAAAGCCTGCCTCCCACAACCCCTCAGGGTCATTCTGCTCTCGACTTCTCCCTGCTCACATGTGGCCCTGTGTGGTGTGCAGTGTCCTCTCCCAGGCCACGAAGGTGTATGACTCACACACTGCTGTCAGTATCATCTGTCCAGCGTTGGGGGCTGTGCCTTCATGAAGGAGCTGCACAGGAGGTGATCAAAACATTACTGCAGTGTGTTTAATGTGCTATCTTCCAAACCACCCTCCACACTTTCTTTAGACACCTGTAACAGGCACTTAAAATACATAGCGTGCTTTCTCCTTGCATGGGTTCTGTGCTACACGTCGCAGTGTTTCTTAGCCCTCACTCTCAGCACTCTTCCCATATTCCTTTGTCTCTCACTGTTCCTAGGTGAGCTATGGCTTTTACTGTGTGCTCCTGGGACTCCTTGAGGGCTTGCTCAAGGAGAGATGTCCTACTCTTTAGTCAACTCTTCCCTTCCCTTCTGGTCTCATTTGCCCACCCATCCACCTGCGCTACTTAAGATCACTGCCGAGCAAACAAGTTGCACTCAAATCCTCATCCAGGATTCTGCTCTGCACTTTGCTCAGCACTGTACTTGAGAACTCCACCTCTTGCTCTGGGCACATGCAGTTCAGTATGTCTGAGCAGCGTGTGGAATCCAGCGTGCTCAGCCATGCAGGCCACACACCTCCCTCCCTGGCAAGGAGACCGTCTACTACCAGAAATAATGCCAGGCTGGCCCTGCCTGGCAGCCTCTCCGTGTGGCAGGGAGAGGTGGGTGAGCCAGGTTCTCTGGGGTACACCCAGGCATGGGATTGCTGGGGGTTAGGAGGTCTGCACATCTCCTGAGGTGCTGTCAGATTTCCCTCCAAAGTGTTTGTGCCAGCTTATTCCTCTCTTCCAGGTGGTGGGCTGGGTTCTCTGGAATCAGACGCCCGCAGTTGGGGCCATCCCTCAATGACAACTGAACCCAGGTGACATCTTTCTGCCAACCTGAATTGTGAAAGTTGTAGCTCATGTCATTTAAATTTGTTCCCTCAATTACTGGTGAGCGCCAACATCTCTGTATGTGCTCATAAGCAGAGATGATAGTCAGTGAGTAGGAACCAGTGCTTGTTAAATAGCTATGGCTTGAGTCCCCCAAAGCTCTGCCTTTGGCTTGCCAACCCAAACCCTCGGGGTGCCTAGCCCTAAAGCGGGTGCCTCCGCCACCCTGCCCCAGAGGTTCAGGCAGAGTCTGCTCTGATTGGTTAGGGCCTGCCACTGGTCTGTTTTTGACTGCTTGGAATATCACATGGAGTGTTAGCCATTTGCTGCTCTCTTTCTGTGAATTGCCTATTCATGACATTCCCCCATCTTTCTAAGCGTTTCTAAAGCTTACTCAAATCTCCCAGGAGGCCACTGTTTCAGGTTTCAGGGGTGGCTGTGAACTGGGGAAGGAGGGACAGGAGGTGAGGGGGAGGAGGGTGCTGAGGCTAACATCCTGTAGGAATCAGCAGGTCGTCAGGCGCAGGGACTGCAGAGCCTCAGTTCCTTGGGCCCAGAGGAACAGGGCCCCCCTGCACCTGTGTCTGCTGGAGCCTGGACAATCAGTGACACTCATCAAAAGTCCTGCAGCACCCGTCCTGTGTGACGTCCCCAGGATGTGTGTGTGTGGGGGGGCCTGAACCGCCTCCACTCAGGCCCGGTGTTCTGCCTCTATTGTCCTAGCAGCATCCCACTGGCCTCTGCCTGTTCCAGACTTTCCCACAAACACCTTTCTTTGCATGAACTCACCATTAGGCCTCATTTCTAAAATGCAATTAGGAACCCATCTCTTGAATTCTTAACACCATGCAAAAGTTCCTTCTTACAAGTAGCAAAAGATCCTTTAGTTTGGCACATGAGATCCTTGCTAATCTGGCCCCAAACTCCCAGCCTTGTCCCATCTCCCTACCCTGCCCACCTACCTTCGTGTCCGCTCCATCCTGGAACAGCTCTAGTGCTCCTGAACCATATGCCTCTGCTCACCAGCTTCCTTCTGCTTCGAACGCCACCCCTTACCCTGCACTCCTGATCCTGCACAGTTCTGGCTTGTCACCGCCTCAGTAAAGTTTCCCTGACTCCCAGGGTCTAAAATGAGTGGCTCTCTCCATGGGGCTTTCTCACCAGGTGAGTCCTGGAAAAGAGTTAAGTGTTTCAACAGTTGAGGAAAAGGAGAACAGAGAAGGGAAATCCAAGCAGAGAGAAGAGCAGGGGCAAAAGCCAGGGAAGGAGAGATTGTGGGAAGTCTGTGCACCAGCAGGTGGTCGTTCAGGGGCTGTTGGGAGGCAGCAGTGTGTGTTGTGCATGTGTTAGGGGACCTGTGGGGGCAGCCAGAAATGAAATCAAAGAGATAGGCAGGAATACAACGAGTGGTCAGAGTGTGACTTTGCTTGCGGCAATGGGAGGCCCTGAGTGAGTTACGTGGGCAGAAGCCTGGCCAGCTTGCAGCTGGGTCCTTCAGCCTCATCCTTCTGGGCTAGCTCTGCTAGTGGGTTCCATAGCTAGGGAGTTTGTCACAGAGAGCTCCCACTGACATTGGGAGGGACTGGCTTTCCTCTGCCCCTGAAAACTGGCTGCTTTGTGAATACATTTTTACCAAGGGTCCTGGGATTTCTGGCTTGAGGCTAACTGAACACAGGCCTTGGACTCACTCCTGAGGCTTCCTCCTACACTGAAGTGGCCCTTTATCTGCGGAGAATGGTTTCTGAGAGGCAAGGGAGACCCTCTAGCTGGGCTGAGGGCAATAGGGAAGTTGAGGCCCAACTGCATTTTGTGTTTCAATCGAACGAACTGTTTGCTTCCATGGCTTGTAGCACTTGGGCTCTAAAGAGGATGTGGTATCAGAAGGATGGAGAAAAAGGGGAGGGCCCCAGCCTGAGCCCAAAGAGCCCTGCCAGGGAAGAGCTTGGGCTGAGGGGGCCCCACAGAAGCCTGTGTTTTCATTACTAAGCAACTTTAGGAGTGTTCGGGGGAGAAAAAAAGACGG
Organism: Arctocebus calabarensis; assembly: GCA_963573935.1. Taxonomy (NCBI): domain Eukaryota; kingdom Metazoa; phylum Chordata; class Mammalia; order Primates; family Lorisidae; genus Arctocebus; species Arctocebus calabarensis. The sequence continues at coordinate 16,539 of CAUYON010129641.1, read as the reverse complement.
TGGGGTAATAAGTCTGCAATAATGGGTGCCATGTGGTGGGGAAGGCAAAGTTACCCAACGAAGGAATAGAAAACATGGTTTATATTTTCAACAGTTGGAGAAAGAAATGAAAACTGAATATTTGCTGCACCTGTGAAAACATATTTGATCATGACGGCAAGCCCGGCATTCTTAGTGCAGGATTCATATTTCATAACTCGTGTTCAAACAAGAAAAATGATTATAATGTTAAGTATTTCCTGAGTTTATTTTGATGGATGACAGAATAAGTACTGTATCTTTCACTCATTAAAATACAGATTGGTGTAATTTAATAAATGAACTTAATGCACAGATGTTCCAGGCTGTTTTAGCAGGGTGTATATTAATCAACTTCTTTATATATGATCCTCTTTTATATTTTTTAAAGAAACTTGCAGGAGCCAAGAATTTATTAGATTTGCATGCTGTGGGACGAGTGTCAGATATCAGGTACACGCAGGAGTGTATTAAGATGAAATGGAGCCAGATCTGCCGAGCAACTGGGCCCCCACGAGGGTCATCCCTGGGCTCCCGCCTGGCTCTTTGGGGCGTCTCAGACAGGTCTGGGGTCCCTGCTAGACTTGTCTGCTGCTGCTGCTTCGGGGCCACTTAGAGGTACCTATGGAGATCCGGGTGGGAGGTGGTGGCCTCGAACACTTCGGTGGCCCAGGGTGTGTAGTGGATCTGTCCTGGAAAGGGGCTTTTAGTCCACAGGGGCCTTGAGGGGCCTTCTCAGCTTCCCTGGCCTTCCCCAAAGGCCTCTCAACTCCATGCCATTGACCCTTTTCTCACTCCTTTTCAGCAGCACATTGGGGGCTGATGCTTTGCCCTGAGTTTGTTTCAAATGAGGGAAGCTCGTCTCACTAATAAGATCACAACCCCCTGGAGGCCTTCACTGTCTCCCACAACCCTGCCCCATGAATCTGGCTGGTCTGTACCAAGTCCATCTATTGGAGAGCCAGGAGCAGCCTCCTGAAGGATCTGGCTCTGCAAGGGGAAACAGAAAGCCCGGGGGTTCAGGCTGGGAGTGGTTGGTATTGGGAGGATGTAGTGCTAACTCATTTCTGGTTGAGGGCTGGCCTTCGAAGAAGAGAGAAAGCATGACAGTCAGATTTCCTTTCAGCCACCCTCCTCTGCCCTTTGAAATCCTACTGAGACACAATGTGGTGTTCAGGGGAGCACTCTGGCTGGCAGTGCAGGTTTGCTGCCTGCCCTGTCCACACAGAGCACTAAGTTAACCTCTCAAAGCACCTTGCAAGCTCCTTGTACTCCCGGAACACAGTTGTCTCTCTGCGCACCACACTGGATGGGGATGCCTGCAGAGCCCTCGTTTCATCCACTCCAGCACCAGGACCCCATGCCCTGCTGCCACTGCCGGACCCGACAGTGCAGGCCAGCCGGGAAGCTTTCGTGAGCTAAGCTGCTGTGCAGAGCACAGGCACTGATGTCGCTCTGCCCACCCCCACAAGGATGGGTGCTCCCCGGCTGCAGCCCAGCAGCCCATCCCCTGTAGCTTGCTGCACCCTCGGTGGCTCATCAATCACATGGGCAGGTCCTGTGAGTGAGTAGTGGCTTTGCTGTCACATGCCTGTTTGCAATAAGCTCTGGCCATAATCATTAATCATTCATTGAGGCTGTGGTTAGCGGCCCTCAGTCAAGGGGATGGTTTCAGGTTTTCCGGGCTAAGTGCCTCTCCAGCAAGCATCCTCCTCAGCCCTTTCATGTCCAGTCATGTGACGTTCTGGGCATGCCGAGCTGGCCACTAAGGCCAGGCTTTGTTCTGGAGGGCTGCTCTGAATACTCCCCTCAGGGCCAGGGGAAGAGATTTCTGGGTCCCAGCTTGAAACAGTTGAGTTTGACAAATATACAAATGTTTTCCCAGCACCTCCTAGATGCTAGGACCATTGACACTGGGAAAGGAAAAGTCCTGAAAATGCAGAGACAGGAAGGTCGAGTGGAGCATACTGTACCCAGGGCCAGGCTCAAGTCCACAGGGTCCTGTCTGGTTGCAAGGGTAGGGATTGCAGAGTCTGAAGTCACAGGATAGGGCAATGGTTGGGAGTTAGGGCCTAGGCGTGGTTGGCCTTGCCATGCTGGTGGGATGGAGAGGACCTCTTGGAGCTGTTACCCGGGCAGATGCTCCAGGCTTCATGTCAGTATCTTTCCCCAAGAACATTTTTTGCCAAGACAACACATTTACTGTGTGATTCTCCATCCTACTTTGAACTTGGTGCAGTGGCTCATGCCTGTAATACTAGTATTTGGGGAGGCTGAATGGGTGGATCCCTTGAACTCAGGAGTTGGAGACCAGCCTGAGTAAGAGCGAGACCCTGTCTCTACCCCCAAATAGAAAAATTAGCCAGATGTGGTGGTGCATCCTTGTAATCTCAGCTACTTGGGGAGGCCAGAGGATGGCTTGAGCCCCGGAGTTTGAGGTTGTGGTGAGCTATGATGATGCCACTGCACCCCAGCCTTAGCAACAGAGCAAGATCCTGACTCAAATAAAAAAAAAAAAAGAAAGAAAGAAAAGAAAGGAAGGTGACTGTTTCAGATGTGAGAGGGAGAACATCTGGTTGACGAGTTCAGGTGTATATGGCAGAGGTGGGAATTGGCTGGGCTGGGACAAGTGGAAGGACTTCCCCAGACAGTGAGTTAGGAAGAGCTCTCCAGGTGGACAGGGACGTGGGCACAAAGATACGGAGAAGTCTCCATCCCTGGCAGCCGGGATCCTTGTGCCAGGCCGAGTCTCCGGCACTGGGGACCCTGCACTGACCACCCTTGCTAATGCGTCCCCGTGTTCTTCTCACTTCTTGTTCCTGCCACACAAGATGCTTCTTAGCCACCTGGGCGGTCATTCTAAAATTTTTCTCTCTGTGCTGTTCTTACTGTCTCTACCACCTGAAAAAGTTTTCCTTTCTTTAACTCCTGAAGAATTTCTACTCATTCTGCAAGATCTGGCTCAGATGCCAGCTCCCCCGGCAGCCTTCCCCGACTGTCATAGTCTGCGTGAATTACCGCTGCCTGCACCTGGAGTTTGTGATGATGTTCACCACCCACCTGGAGACTGTTTTTTTTTTGGGGGGGGGTGGGCAGTGAAGATCTGAGATCAGGTTCTGCCACTTACTGCCTCCATCTTCTCAAAGGAGAAACAATATTGCAAAGAGGTTTGAGTACCAATAAGTAGATTAAATTAAATGACATGTTAATTTAAGAGCCTGTCACAGAGGAGGTGTCTCTCTCTCCTGACCACATTTTGCCTATTGTCAGTGTCAGTCATTTACAGGGAAATCTCCACAGCTAAGCTGTGAGATTCTTCTCCAAGGAGGAGCAAAGCTGTCCAGGGCAATTTGCAGATGTAGGAATCAAGTTTGTTTGTTTGTTTTCCTTATGAATATTCTGGTTAAGCCATCAACTTCCTGAAGTCATATAATTTTCCTCTCCCCAGAGGAGGATTTGAATAAAATATCCTCTTGCTGGAAGGAAAATTGGAGATAATTAGTTCAGTGGTTTTCAAACTCTGTTAAGGACCGGAACCATGTTTCCAAAGGAAAATTTTATATGAAGCCCCAGCTACAAAAACAGACCTAGCATTATCTTATGAAGATATGCAAATTTATTACCAGTTAACAACATATTAATTAATCAATCCATGTTGACAAATGTGTTTAGTTTATAATCCCAAGATTATGACAAATTCAAAAAGCACCACGAGGCTGTTTTGCTCAGCACAAAAATTAGAAATTAGGCATGAGGGGACTCACGTCTTATTTCAGTTTCAGAATTCAGTTTACTTTTGTATTTTCTTGCCTTTTCACAGCCTGGAGAAAATCCTAATTCGAAATGCTGTGGAGACACAAATGACTGGTGATAATTTGTCTTCAATTAATCTGACAAGGGGCAGTAGGAGGAGCTTTGTATTGAGACGTCCACAAAAGTGAGTTAACTTGGTCCAGGTAGTGTTAGGATAGGAGTGGCCGGCTGTCCCTTCTATCATATTTTTAAATCACGGCGTTATTGACAACTAAAAATATTTTGTAAATATGAAATTTTAAAAACATTTCCAAACCCATAACATAACTTTAGAGGGGGAGGGGTCTGTAGGGCCTGGAGCACATGACGTGAGAACAATGATTGAGTCCACCCCTGTGTATCACAGATGAGTCAGTGGAGTCCTGGCCTGTGATAAGGATACATCGAGGCCACACAGAGAATCAGTGACCAGCTGGGGTGGGAACTCAAGGCCTCCTGCATCTTACTCCAGCCCGCTTTGAGCTGTATTCTCTATCTCCTTTTCCTAATTTGTACTAGTCAAACAGTGTTTTTGTTGTTTTCAGTTCTTTAAATACATTAGTCTCCCCAGGTCTATAGTTGGGTTTGTATCTGAGGCCTTCCTACATCCTAGCAGTGAGCATGAAACAGGCAGCTTACTAGAATTAATAGTACGACCCAGAAATCTCCACCAGTGTCTCCCCATCCCACCAAGAGACTCCTGCCCTGGTGAGAGCTGATTGAAATGGATTTGGCCAGCGGGACCTATACAGTAATGATGATTTCATGTTTGTTCATCTGTCAGAAAAGTAAAAAGCGAAGCTGGTAATTTGTGTTAACTAAGCACCTTCATTATAGGAACTCCAGGGAAAGGGTGGGGAACAGAACATTTTTTCGTACAGCTGTCCTGGATCCTGAGGATCATTTGTGTTGTTAAGGAGAAATTCTAATAATGTTGAGCGTATGGAAAAGTTTAAGGCGAAGATGATGGGTCATTTTCCCAGTGCTCGGCTTGAATATCAAGAACTACACAGTTTTCTTTCCCAAACTCCCGCAGTATAAGTGACTTTCGTGAATTCCCAGCTCACAGATGGCATCTCCCCAGCGAGCCATGATCAGGGAGCGAGTGTCACAAGAGGGGACCCAAACTGCCCACTCCTCACCTGAGCAGGCAAGAAAAGGCCTTGCTCTTGACTGTGGTGGGTGCTCACTCCCAGCTGCTATAGTCATCTCTCTAATTCCTTACTCTGGAGGCAGATTCGGTCTGGCTAGTGCTCAGCCCCCAGTTCCAGGAAGCATTTTAAGGATGACCTTTCTTGCCTTTATAGCAGCCTTTTCTGGGGTCCTTACTTGCACAGAGAATTGGCTAGCGCTCCCCACCAGAATCCTCTATCCCCAAGCATTCTTCCTCCACCTGCTCATCCAAGGAGCCTTAAAACCTCTTCTCCGGAGACAGGGCCTTTGCTGCCCTAGCTAGAATTCAAGTAAGGATGCTAGTGCCCCAGAAGAGGGAGCTAAGGGTCTGACTGTCATGTTGGGGTATGTGGCTGGTCTTGCCTCTTCCTTGAGAGCAGACACTTCTACAGGGTATGAGAGCGCCGAGAAGCTAAAATTGAAGGGAAAAGAGGAAACAAGGGAGGTTTTTGATATTTGGGGGAACTGGACTTTCTAACCTACCTTTCCCTACAAAAAAGAAGGTAAAGAGTCAAAGCCTGTGGGACATTTTTGAAGTGAGGCTGTTTTCTGCTCCCCAGGATAAGAAAAGCTCTTTGTCTGACCATCCTTAACGCATAAAGGTGCTGAATGATTCTTTAAGTCGCAACAGAGGTCCTCTCTTCCTAAAAGGGTTAAGAGCCGAGCTTTCTTAAAGAGCAAATTTCAGCTAGGATTTGATTCACATTCACAGAAAGTGACCCTCTCACCTCCAAGAACACATTGATTATACAAAGCGAAATTCTAACTGGGCCTCAAAGGTAATCAAATAAACATAAGGAGATAAACTTTTTTTGTTGTTGGAGAAGAAGGTGTTCCTGCCATATGAATAGTGTCTGCTAATTCTGAATGATGGCAGATTGGTCTCACAGACACAGGGACCTATGGAGAAAGGGGAGAGGGGAATGTGAGTTTGCCGGTCTCTGACTCAGGATCTCCGATGTGGCCCTGGGTTTTAGATGGTCTGGTATGCTTAAACGAAGCTGTGCTGCAGCGGGATGTACTCTACCAGAACTCAAAGGAGAGCGTTATCCCCGGAGAGCAACACGTGGACCAGCACAGCTGCTCGTGACCGCAGCTGTGCATGATGCGTCTCCCTCCCCCACTCACCCACTATTTCCTTGGCTAATTAGGAACATCTTCCCTGGATGGCCATGTTTCTGAGGAATCTGGACATGAGGGCACAGCTGAATGTTTCTCCCTTTATTACATTCAAAGTCTTCTTTCTGAGGAGTTTGTACATGAAGAGTGAAGGGCAAGTCTGAAAAATTAAAGATCAAAATATTCACCAATGAGTATTTTTTGTTAATGCTCTTTCTCCAGGGGCCTTGGTTGACCTTTACGTGTGAGGGGGTGGAATGTCCCCAGGAAATCTGTAAAACCTCAGAGGAAGCTGTTGACAAACTTCCAGGGAACTGGGTTTTTGTTTGTGTTCTGCAGGCGGAGAGTAACAGATGGACTTTGACATACTCCAGACGGACAGTACAATCCTAAAAAGATAGGTTTCTTGCTTTGGAGGAATTTATTTCATTTTTTTACTGGCCACATTTCAAACCCAGGCTGAAGTATTCCGTGGCATCTCCGTGGGGGTGCCGATATGATGGCAGCATTTAAAAAATTATAGGAATGGTCACCTGGAGGCGGAAGCCCTGCTTGTCTAAGTCTACAGTCACCTAAGTCTCATGCACAGTTTTCTCATTGTATGTCGGGATAATGAGAAGGCCCTTCATATACCCCTGAGCCATCGTGACCACTGGATGGGACACCAGAGAATGGCAAACACTTGGCAAGCAACGGAAGGCTGCAGTTACTCAGCAGAAACCAAAGCCCAGGATGGCTGTGACGGGGACCGAGCAGGTTGGAGGGGGGCTGGCCATGCAGGCTGAGATCTGGGCAAAGAGAGAGGGAAGCACGGGAGCACCTGGGCTAACCCGAGAGCAAGACATTTTCTCCATCTCCAGGGAGACATCTGGTCTTCACCTGGAAATCGTGCCTCCCTTCTATTCTAGCCTTAGAGGATTCTGGCACAATAGGCATAAAAATTGGCTGCTGAGACCAACCCAGTGTATTTAATGTCTTCTGAGTTGCCTGAGCATGTGACTACAAGCAACACTCCCTTCCCCAAATGGGTAAAGCCCTGCTGCAATGACCCAGAGGTCAGTTGAAGCCTCCATGTCTCCGAAGTCCTTCCCACCCAGGCCAGCCTGTGCTGTAAGGGTAGAGGATGTGGGAACACCCACAGTGAGGCCAGCAGACGTGGGCTCCATGGCACCAAGCACAACTGTGGCAGTTTGGAAAGAGGAGGCAAACTCTGAGGGTGGCTTTTCTTTTCATGGGCAGTTACCCTGAAATAGAAAATGAAAGCTCATGACTCTTGCACAGTCTGAGCCCAGGATCCTGGGGTGCCCTGGCTTCAGTACGTTTTCCCAGGAACATAAACTACCAACCTCCCATGAACCTCCTAAGCAGGGGATGTAGAGTCCCTGAAATCAAGCCTGGGCCAATTTCAGGGCCACTAGTATTTTCAAAACCCTTGAAATCACCAGGATGGGTATTGGGATAATAGAGCAGAAGCCCAGGAGGGGTGTGACAGGGACAAGGCAAGTTGCCTCATCCTCTCCACCTTTCCTCTTCCTCCACTTCCAGAAGAATCTAGGATCCTGGTCCCCAATAAAGGTCAGAGTTGGAGCTCTCCAAGGTGCTGATGGCCCAGGCCAACTCCCCCAGAGGGCACATTACATTGCAAATATGCCTTGAAGCTCACCTAGGGCACCTGGGGGACCTTCCTTTGCCTTCATTCTTATGATGAGATGGTCCCTATTTCAGTCATGAGTGGGAAAAGGAGCTACTTAGGCATTCCAGATTGGTGCTGGAGACTGACCAAAGGCTTTGAACAGACTTGAGAGTGTAAGGATGATGTGTCCCAAAAATGCCTGGAGGAGTCTGGATTGGGGAAAGTCTTTGAAGAAGTTACTCTAGAGTTACTTCCATTTTCATCACTTCTGAGAAGTAGGAAAATGCTTTTAGCAAGACTCTAAACATTGCCTGGGGAGGGGGTGTACTTAAGAGCTTTATCTTGATAGACTGTAGATGTGACCAGTGAAGCCAGCTAGGGATTGTTTGAGTAGGTTAAGCCAGCCAGAGAAAAGCATGGAATTAGGGCAGTGGCTTTATCCCTGTAGGACTCTGGAGAGGCCATCCCAGCAAGACTTAGTGATCCCTGGATGCAGAGTGGGAGGGTGAGAGGGGAGTCATCCTTGACTCTCAAGTTAATGACTTAGGAAAGTGGATAGATGGTAATCACATTCCCCAGGAGGAGTACAGGCTTTGGCAGGGGGAAAGTATAAATTCAGAATGTATGAATTTATATATTCTGAGCGTCAGGTGCTGGTGGTATTTCCAGATGGGTGCCCACTAGGAGTGGAGTATACAGTCTGGAGCTCAGCAGAGAGGTCTGGGCTTGCAGTAAAAGATGTGGGAATCATCAGAGAAGGGGACCTGGTTTAAGAGACAGGAGGTGGGATATAGCAGGGAAAATGTGATTGAGAGGAGTGGAGGGCAGGAAGAGAACTGTGAAGGGATGTCTATCTTTGCTGGGTGTTCTGAGGCCATCTGCCCACTGGCTGTTGCACCATCATCACACCATTTCAGTTACTTCCTTTCCTCTGGCCACGGAGACTTTTTTCCCCCCAACACACAAAGATTGCTTCTGCTTTAGGCCCTTTGAATTTATTATTTCCTCTGCCAGAAAAGTTCTTCCTGAGCCCCTTCCAAGGCTACCTCCTTCTCACTATGCATATGTGAGTGCAAATGAAACCTCCTCAACAGATTCCTTCCCTGACAAACTTATCTATGTAGCAGCCACTCTTCAAAATCCCTTTCTATCATAGTAACTTTGTTTTATTTACTGTGTAGCACCAAAATATCATATTCTGTAATTGTGTACTTTTTACTATCAGTTTTCCCAAACAAAAGTATAAGCCCCTTGAGGGTAGGGACCTCCTCTGTATATTTAATAGCTATCTCCCTACCTCCTTGAACAGTCCCTCGCACCTAGTAGCTACTCAATAAATAGTTTTGAAAGAATTCTCTCATAGGGAGGATGAAAATCGGGAAACTGTTAGATTCAGTTCAATAAACATTTATTATACTCTTATCCTATGTCACGAATTGACATATATAACAGAAGTGCCAATTAATAAACATGGACCCTATAATCTGGGAATTTATAAACCATAAGGGAATATAGACATATGAATACATACCTTTGAAAAGAGATGTTCTACCAGAGAAATAAACACCAGGAGCTATGGGGATTCAGAAGAGAGGGACTTTGTAGAGCCCTGAGGTCATGAAAGGCTTCAGGTAGGAAGCTGAATTTTGAGAGAAGAGTCACAGCCAGCTGGGCCAGTGTGAATGGGGGATCTAGAAAAATCAAGAGAATGATTGCAGAAGAGGAGAAGAAGATTAATCATGAGCCCTGGAATATCTTTGAAAAGGAGGAGGGAGATCATTTCCTTGCAGATTAAAAAGAGGAAGATGAAAATAAATGTAATAAATGTAAACATAGACTCATTTGCAGGTATGTAAGAGGGAGATGTTGGTTTGGTTCCCTCCTGGTAGCCAGGATTCTGTGGATATGAATGACACCTCAGGACCCATTAGTCCACAGGACCAGTTAGAGGAACTCAGATTTTGATTCAATAGAACAAAAAATGTTCACAGTAAGAGATGTTTAACATTGCCAAGGGCTGCCTGTGGAGGAAGGGAGCTCTTTATCCCTTGCTATGTCTGGGAACAGCCATGCCGAAGGGCTTGGGCTTTGGATTAGACAGTCTATTGCCTTTAGATCCTTCTTAACATTGATGTTGTTTTATTCTTCTCATAGGAGAGGCTCAGTACAGTGAGACTGTCCCCATGAGGTATGCATTAGTAAGAGTTCTCCAGAGAAAAAGAACTAATGAATTAATCTCTCTCTTTCTTTTAAGGCATTGACTCATTTGATCATGGGAGCTATCAAGTCCAAAGTAGGCAGCATTGGCCAACAAGCAGGAGACCCAGAGAGGGAGCTGATATTGCAGCTCAAGTCCAAAGACAGTCTGGAGGCAGAATTCTCTTTTCTGGGGAGATGTTAGTCTGTTTTTCTCTTAAGGCCTTTAATTGATTGGATGAGATTACTCACCCACATTATAGAGTGTCTATATGCTTAACTCATTATCTGCTTAACTCAAGGCTACTGATTTAAATGTTTAAATGTTAAAAGCATCTACAAAATACCTTCACTGCCGCATGCAGACTAGTGTTTGACCAAATATATGAGTACCATGGTCTAGCCAAGTTGACACATAACATTTATTATCATGATGTAGGACGCCTGCTATAAGCCTGTTCACACCCAGGTCAAGTGCAGGTCAATAAATAGTATCCACCTGTCCCTTCCTAGTCATTTTAATTTTTTACAATTAAAAAATATTTTTTTCTAGCTAAAGGGAAGAGTGGAGCCCTTCCCAGTCACTTTAAAGGCTCAGGGTCTTTCCTCTGACACTTTCTGATCTGTACCTGGAATTCTCCTGCACATTTGATTCTGGCATTGAACATATTGCCCTTTCCAGCGGGTAATGAATACTTCAGTTCAGCTCCCACACTGTCTCTCACAGGTATAAGAAGGCTATAAGACAAAAAAAAAAAAAAAAGACCAAACCCCCCAAACCAAACTCATTTCCATTTCAAAGCTGGAAAATGCCAGATGAAGAGGAATTAAATTACTTGCCCAAAAACCCTTCAGAGAAAGTCTAGTGCTGCCAGCAATGGGGTTTTCTGCATAGCCACACCATTCCCCATCTGTGTCGAAATCCTCAGTGCATTTTTCAAGCTTAGTGTCTAAGAGATCTCCAGCTAATAAGAATAAGGTGCCCTGGGCTGATTCCCAGCCAGGGAGGGAGGGAGAAGATACACATTCCTTTGAAGCTGGTTTCAGATTCTGGAATGCTTTACTGGAAAGCACCACAATCTCAGGAAAGATTCATCACCTCCTGATGCTGCCTTTAGACTAGGTCAGGATAGGACCCTGTACCCCTGAATGAGGCAGTGTCTGCCCTGATTAGTGGCTTCCTGTGTGGTGGCTGCAGGATTTATTCAGAGCTAGTCTGAGCAGATCTGGCTGAGATTTAGAGTGACCTCCCCTCCTCTTCTCCTCTCTCGCCATCCCTCCTCTTTCCTTACCCCCATAGTTGACTGCTGCATGTGCATGGTGGAGGGCTGCTCACGGCATAAGAATGGAGATTCAGCCCTCCAGTATGGGGGCAGAAACACAGTCAGAGAACAGGAGACACTGTCCTGTTGAGGAGCTGGGCATAGTTCTGGCTGCCCCATTTCCGCTGAGGTGAATGTTTCCCAGACAGGCAGCTGGGGGACAGTCATGTCAGCAATGGATGAGGGGTCAGGTGCCTTGAGACCTTGTCCTTTTCTGCTGTTTCCTTCCTAGTGACCCCAGGCAAGTCACAAAGCCGGAGATTGGTGATGCCAGTTGTGCCTCTGGGGACCAACCTTCTATTTCTCCTACTTCCGAGTTGGGGGAACATCAAGAAGTCAGAGCATGGGCTTAAGGTGTGATATATCATACCATATACTTTAGGTCTCACTGTTTTGGTTCTCTCCAGGTATGCAACAAACCACCCTGAAACTTATTTACTTACTTTATTTGTTTATTCATTTATTTATTTTTGAGACAGTCTCCTTCTCTTGCCCTGGGTGGAGTGCAGTGGCATCTTCATAAGTCATAGCAATCTCAGATTCCTGGATTTAAGTGATCCTCTTGCCTCAGCCTCCCAAGTAGCTGGGACTACAGATGACTGGCATGATGCCCAGCTACTTTTCTATTTTTAGCAGAGATAGGGTCTTACTCTTGCTCAGGCTGGTCTCAAACTTCTGGCTTTAAGCGGTCCTCTTGCCTTGGCCTCCCAGAGTACTAGGATTATAGGTGTGAGACCACAGCTAGCTTGTATTTATTATTTTTAAAAGGCCCATGGGTTGACCAGACCAGTTAGATGGTCCCACTGAGGAGTCTCCCATGTGACTGCAGTCAGACGGTGGTTGGGGATAGAGTCATCTGAAGGCTCAGTAGGACTGGACATCCAGTGGGGGTGCAGAGGTGCTTTCAGCTGGGGCATGTGTGTGTGGCCTCTCCAAGCAGCTTATGCTTCTCACAGTAGGGGGCCCCTTTCCTGGCAGGAGTGCCCCAATCCCTAGTGCACAAAGGCCAAAAGCAGAAGTGGCCTTGTGTCGTCTCCACTGTATTCAACTTGTCAATAAGGTCAAGGGCCCTCCTAGGTTCAAGGACATGGGAGAATGTCAAGGTCACACTGAAGAAGAGGAGGTGGGATGAGAGATACTTGGTTTGGGAGAAATGCATGGTGGGAAAAGTTCTCTAGGCTGGAACTGGGCCTGCCTCGAGTCCCCCTCTTTCCTTCTCAGGCACCCTCTGTCAGCGAGGCTGGGAGAATCTCCTCCTTCTCTCGAGCTCCTTCTCTTTCATCCTCATTTGTCCATATGAGAACAGAGCTGCCAGCAGTTTTTCACACTCCTTCATCAAAGTCCTTTGCTGATATCTGGGGACGAATCTATATCACCTACAACATGATGCAGCGTTTCCTGGCCAAACCAGAGGGTGACGTCAAACTCAGGAGTGTGAAGGAGGCCAGTGTGAAGCTTCTTCCACTGGGTGAGTATTGGCAAGGAAAGGAGTGACAGGAGGCTTTGCTGTCAGAAGTCTCTGGGCAAACTTTGTCCCCTGCCAGAGATGTAAGTTCTGAGATGATAACTGAATCCAGTGCAGACATGAGCGAGCTACCTGAAAGGGCTTCTTCACCCCTAACCAAGTCTTAGCCACAGATCCTTGACATCAAATCCTCACCCCTGCAAGCAGGCTTCCAGCTGCATTCTGGGAAGTGTCTGGCCAGCTCCCACTGCTGCTAAGAAAGGCTGTATCCTCGCGTCCTATGGGCCAGGGCAGGGCTTGGGGTTATCATCAACCATCGTCACTATCTAGACCTGATCCAGTTGCCTCATTTCCCTGTCCTGTGTGAAGCAGGGGTGTATCTGCAGGCCACATCCCCACCACACACTCCCCCAGGGCCTCTTCTTGAAGAACTGGTGCCAAGTTTTCTTAGAGAAAAGAATTTGTATGCCCTTCTGTTCAACTGAGGAAAAAGCAAGTGACTCTTGGTCTCTCCCCATCCAACCAACCCCCACCATGCTTTTTATCTGAGGGGAAAATCTGTTATTCATAAAGAAAAACAAAGGATGATAAATTATAGGACCTTGTAAAATATATTAACATGAATCTACACTTTCTTCTGGATAATTGAATTTAGAGTGACATCAGCCAGAATCTGCTGCTTATGCAGGAATGCCAGCCTCCCTTGGTTGTTTTTCATTCTTTTAGTGTGATCCCACAAAGGCCTGGAAAAGCCCAAGGGCCGCCATTGTCTCCAGGCCAGCACGTGTTGTAAGCTTGTCCGCAATTTCATTACTTGGTCTGAGATAGGAGCTTCATTAAAATGATATGTCTCAGAGTTATAAGTGACAAGTGACCTTCTAACAAAATGGGGCCTCGTTAGATGACAGGAAAGAATTAAATGTCAGAATGAAGGACGGTAAGGGTTTGGTATTTATGAAGGTCAAATCAAGGGTGAGTAATGTAACAGAGTATTCCACTTAAAGTCAGACCAAGGTTCTTGGGAACCATGGCTGCAGCTCAGCTGCTGTTTGGTGGGATAAGAAATGGGTTTTCTGAAGACTTTGCTTGCATTGCAAGGTTGTGGGCTGTTTATGGTTTGCATGAAACCACCACCATATTTTAATTATAATTGGATGACTGGTTGGGGAAAAAAAAACTGGAAAATGTCCAGAAATAACTCCTTTCTGCCAATGGTTTTAATCTTTCCCTCCAACCAATTATTCATCGGTTAATCGGCATTTTGCCAAAGAGGCTTCAGAGGACAGGCAGCTTTGCTCATCCGAGAATACCTACGATTTGGCTCTGTTGGACTTCCTGTCTTCATAGACCCTATCTTTATCTCTTTGAGTAATAGAAGAAGTATGGTTTTAAACACTAAATGCAGTGTAGTTCACTGGCTTGGGGCTACTCGGTGGAATGAGAGAAGGAATTTGGGTTCGTAGGAGTTGGCATTTTGATTGGCATGACCCCAAGATCTGGAGGCTGTTGGAGCAAGAAGTAAGAGAGAATGGGGGTGTGTGAAGGATGCTGAGACACATGGGGTGGTCCATTTCCCAAAGAGTTTGGCCCCTTAAGTCCCCAGCATTTTGGGGACTCAGGAAGGCTACTATGTGGAACTGTATAGGTTATGCACCATGGTACCCAGTCAGAGGGGTAAGTGGTAGGTAAGTTTTAGCCTGTGTTCCATCTGCCAAGCCCTGGTGCTGGCAATCAATGGCCCATGAGTCAAATCAGGTCCGCCACCTGGTTTGGTAAAATAAAAATAATTTGGTAAATAAAAATATTTTGGACTACAGTCAGGCCCATTTGTTGATGTGTTGGCTATGGCTGCGTTAGTCCTATAGTGGCCCAGCTGAGTAGTTGTGAAAGAGACCTTATGGTCTGCAAAGCCTAAAATATTTACTATCTGACCCTTGATAAAATAAGTTCACAGATAACTGAGGTCGGGACACCTTTTTCTAATTTGCAAAAGGTTTTGTCTTCCTGCCAAGTAAGAGTTGTATCTTAAAGATAGGGCTGTTTCAGATTTGCACAAAGCTGCTTTCTGGGTTAGCAATGCCCTGAAGTGGAGATCTTAGCTGTGCCCCTGGGGGCAGACGCTTCAGGGAAGCCAGGGCTCACATGGCCGCATCCCAACCCACCGCAGGCTGCGTCTGGCCCCTGGAAGTAGAAGCCTTGTTGCTTGGAGAAGCTATTTGGAGAGCCAGGGGCTGGTTGTAGCAGCTCCCAGAGGTAAAACAAATGCTTTCCTTGTTCTTTTTCCAAATAACCGTAAAAGAGAAGGTTTGTTTTTGGATCTTTGTAGCTGGCCACTCCATAAAGAAATGCAAACTGTCTCATGACTTATCATCAAACACTTGTTTACACAGCAGGGTTGATTGACACGGTTTATTTTTCTGCGGTTTTTCTTCTAATCTAAAGTGAAACATGAACTAGGGAATTCATAGAGTTCCTTTCACCTTTTGCAACCCAGAACCTGCAAGAGAGGTGCTGCTGGCCCTTTTTGTTGCCCTGTGACGATTTTCACGTGTGAATATTACATGACCTACTTAGATTTGGGAGCACCCACCTGAAAGGTCTGACCAGCTATGCCTGGAAGCCTGCAGGCGCCCTCAGGGGCAAAACCGGACTAGACATTTGTAGAACATAAGTCTGGAGGGGAAAGCAGAGTTGTCCTGTTTTGTGGCAGGTCGGGAGTCCCTTTGTGGGGCAGAAGGGAGTGAGCCCTGGTGGGGGGCAGTGGCTTTCCTAGGGTCACACAGGACTTGGGTACCTCCTCTGGTTGAACTTCAATGGGCAGGAGACACTGTGGCAGGAGGCCAGCAGAGGCCTGATCACGGGGAGTAGGA
This sequence comes from Arctocebus calabarensis, assembly GCA_963573935.1. Classification (NCBI taxonomy): domain Eukaryota; kingdom Metazoa; phylum Chordata; class Mammalia; order Primates; family Lorisidae; genus Arctocebus; species Arctocebus calabarensis. The sequence continues at coordinate 951 of CAUYON010129641.1, read as the reverse complement.
GCTTGGTGGGCATTCTTGGTGCTGACACTGTTAGTAGATACAACACGTGATCCTTTGCAAAGCTCTTCCCGGTCATGACCCCACTTGGTCCTCCCTCCCATGCTCTGAGGTTGTCACTGTTTCCCCATATTCCATTACTTGTGTGTGGTTTCAAAATCATCCTAAAACATCTGTCTAGATGGGGTGAAATGAGAAATCTATTCGTCTATACATGTTAAAGGGTACCTTCAATGCAATGGGTATCTTTTCCCTTTTTTTTTTTTTTTGGTAAAAAGCAAACAAAAGAAACAAAAACTTCAATTTGTTACCTGTGCCATAAACTATTTTTTAAAAGTTGACATACAAAATCAGAATGGAAGTGATGTCCTGGGTAAAGAAAAGGTCATGAGGACAGACCTGGGAGTCTAGAGCGGTAAGAGCCTGGAACGGGGATGAGGAGACTGCTCTTAGGTAACAGGGGCACAGGGCATAGCATCACCTGGGACACCAAGTCCAGAGCTGTGCCATTGAAATGTGTGGAATCCTGAACCTCCAAGGCATTGCCAGGCCCCTGCCAGGGACTGCAGCCATTCTTGATAGATTCCAAGGAGACATGTTCTTACCTTCCCTTCCTTCTGGTCTTGTGCCACCAATCTGTTGCCCACACCCCCCCTTGGAGGCTATAAGAGCCCTAGAACTTGGCCTGGGTGTATTGTGTAGGAAATATACAATCTGAGATCTGTTTGGAATCTGCTTTCCTGATTCAAGCCATATTGGCACCTGCCTTCCATATATTTACTGCCCCACCCCCACCAGCTCCCCACACGTCACTCACAGAGACCTGCACTGGCTATGGCAAACTTTTGTGGGAGGATAGTTGTCTCCTTTCACTTAGCATCTTCCCCCAAAGCAAGACATGCCAACTAGCCTTACACAGCAAGTGAATCAATTCCTCCAAAGTAAGTTACAGGA